>DWQW01003868.1:0-21310 GCA_018249695.1 Heliconius erato demophoon | reverse complement strand
GTTCGATTCCTACTCAGAGGTATCAGTTATTTTAACTTTTCTACTTTGGTAAACAAAACGCGGCTTTAAAAACCGTCACTCGATACACAATGTCAAAGTGGGTGACGGAGTGTCTTGACACTAAGTTTTCTTTGCTTGTCCTACCATTTGCAGGATACAGCGTGAAGCTAAAAAAAAGCATATTAATATGATAAGATATTTTCGGCGCAGCGGTTAAGCATCTGATCATAAACGAAATAGTTGAGGGTTCTATTTCTTCTCAGTTATGTTGATTTCTCCGCTCTGGTTGACAAAACGCGGTTTTAAATACCGCCACTCAACACACAAAACCTAAATGAAGAACGGAGTGTACTAACCCGCTGTGCGGGCAAAAGCGTGAAGCTGACGATTTGAATGTACTCCAGAACTTTTGTTAAGATCGTATCGTGTATGAGAATCATTATGTTAAACTATCAAATAGTAAAATTATGCAAATTGAAAATTAAACAGTTAACAGCTGTTTAATATATGTAATAAAAATTCTAATAGTAATTACATATAATTATAAAAAAATGGAAAAATTTTGTGTTATTTTTTTTATTATGGCCGCTATGGCACAGTGGCATTCTTTCTGTAGGCGCATCCATTGTGGGGTCGATTCTCAACCATAGTATTTTTTTTGTATACCGTCGTGTTTTGCTACTTAACAGGTTATGTATCGAAAAATAGGCGGAATTGTCTTAAGATTAGGTTTGCTCTGTAAATCTGACTATATCCGCGGTATAAGGTGTTAAGCTAAAAAATATTTGAACTATAAACATCATAACGGCTGTATAATACTATTTTTAATATTTTTTAGAATTTTACTCAAAAAAAGATACCGATTCGACGACGACGTCGCAGCAGGCAGCTTTGCAAGGGGCGTAGGAACCTAATGTTAAAATACTCTGTTCCCATTAAGACACTTTCGTTCCCCACTTTCCCAGAATTTTCGAAGGATTACGTGTTGAGGGGTGGAACTTAAAGCTGCACTTTGCCTTGTTACCAGAGTGAAAAAATGAGAAAATTAAATAATTCATTTCTTCAAGTGAGAATCGAACTCATAACTTGTCGCACGCTTGTTCCACGACTCCTTCCAAAGTTAAAATCCCATTATTTTACACAATTTCACACTTCAAAAGGAGTTGATACAAACATTTTATTACCGAACTCTAATAAAAAGTAAATGTATGTAAATGAGTTACTATTGAAGTATGCAGGTGGTTAGTTCATGAGAAAGTGTACTTGTCCTTTGACAAACATACATACACTATTATAACCCCTAAACAATACGAATTAAAGAATAAATTTCTATGATAATATTTAAATTTAACTTCATAGTTGATTGTTGTGGAGGAAGTTTAATATTTTTTTTTCTATGTAATTAATTACAAATGAAATTTTATACGCTGTAAGGTTTTTTGTATAAAATACGGTTTCCACCGCGAGCGGAGCGGACCCATTAAGGACTACGTTCAACTCAGTTCTTGGGAGTGGAACGAAGTAAACCCAAAATACATAACTGTTTGTTGGTGAAAATGAAAACTTATTTTATTTAAAAGAAACTCTGATGGGTACCGGGATACGAGCTATGGTCCTTGGTTCGATTCTTGAGTACGCAATACATGGATCCTGAATGATAGACAGCAACGACAGTAAGGCTGGAACTACGCGGCGTAGAACTCTGTAGATAGTCATACAGGTTCCTTGTGGAGTATAGAGGCATATTAAATATCAATATTTATTAGTATTTAATAAAATTTAAATGTAATTTATTATTTTTTTTTATTTATTATATGATTACAATAATATAATTAATTCCGTGAGTGGGGATCGAACCGACAACTATCGAGGTAACAATGCCGCCAAAACGACGCCGTACTTAGATTAGATAACAAAAGTTCTATAATAATCTCATTTTTCAGTTCGTTAAACAACAATTATATAATTAACCTTAAGAGCTGATTAAATTATATTATGCGTTTTGTCGGATGACTTCCAAGAGGCGCGGGTTCAAATCCGTCAAAATTTCGCTACGTAGATTTTTTTATATGTTTTATAAATAAGTATTTTTCGTCCCGTTC
This sequence comes from Heliconius erato demophoon, assembly GCA_018249695.1. Lineage (NCBI taxonomy): Eukaryota > Metazoa > Arthropoda > Insecta > Lepidoptera > Nymphalidae > Heliconius > Heliconius erato. Next base: position 19,208 of record DWQW01003868.1, on the reverse strand, counting down.
GTTCATTTTCATGTTTAATAACACTTTAAAAATATTAAAATTATTTCATCTCCTCGAGTGGGGATCGAATCCACTACCAGTCGGTTTTACAGTCACATCTCGTGCCGCTGCGCCACGACTGGCCTCATAAAAATACTTATATCTTCAAAAATCCCACCCAAGCGGCAAAACCGTCTGTTTACACCTTATCCCTGATCTACTTAACGTGTAATTAAAACAACCAGATTATATTATGCTAATTTTGATAGTGTTCAAGTGCGGAAAATCATTTACAAGTTATAAAGTATGGCGTGACGCTGTTGAGGTAATTATGCATGGGATTTCGGAGGGTTAGCCGTTTTGTTTCTATTTTTATTTTAAAATTTTCTACCTTTTTTTGATGAAGAATGATGTCGTTGTAGCGCAGCGGAATGTCTCGCTGCTAGTGCGATTGTTGTTGGTTTGATTTCCACTCAGAGGTGTGATTAGTACAGTAAGACAAGGCACGAAGTTAGGTTCCATCACCTTAATTAGAATATTTCGAAATTTAAGCAAAATGTGGGTGGGTACTTACTGAGAGTCTTAACACTGTCTGTCTAGCCTGCTCTATCCGGGATACAGCGTGAAATTATATGTGATATTTTTCAAAAGTTAATTAATTTAATAAAGAAAAATAATAACTTATATGTTTGCCCTTTCTTCATTTCTCTATAAACAATCCACATCGTGCCCACATGAACGCCAAAGAAAGAAACTGAAAGCCAGAGAACTACGCGGTGAAGAACGCTGTAATTTGGCATGTTGGTTTCTTGTGGAGTGTAAGGGAGCATTGAGCAAGAGTTTTTCGAATGGACACAAACGGAATTTAAAGTTCTATAGTTCACAAAACAAAGTTTTAGGCGGTAAATACTACACAGTACATAGTATGGAGTTAAAAACATTTTTGCAATTATAACACAAAAGAAAATTACTTTAGACATCGTCAATATGGACAGGAGAAACCTTTTACTAAGACACAACATATTCAAGTTTAAAAATTGTGTAAAATATAAACATACCCACAAATCAAAATCGAACCCAAAACCACAACCCACTGTCTCACTTATCACATTCACCCAATTACAGCTATACACTTTAACACATCGCCTAATTTACAATTCAGATTTACGTTTCGGTGTTTTTTTTTTCTTCTATTGTAATAATTGTTTGGACCACGCGAGCCTCCGTAATGTTCTTGCGAGTATCACTTCCGGTCTGGTCATTTGTTTATTTTTATTGGACTATTTAATTTATTATGTTAATTTTGAATAGCTCTTATTAATTAATTTTATGTATAATTCTATACTAATATTATGCAGTTGAAGAGTTTGTTTGATAACCCATTTGATCTCATACAACGTAGAGCCGTTCAAATCATTGGTGATAGCTTTGTGTAGAGACGTCTCCTCGCTGTGCGTTCTCTACCACATTTATCATGGTTTCATTTTCCCGCAGAATTCAACGAAAGAAATGAAAATTTATATTTTTTTAAATAAAATACAAAATAAATATATAGGTATATTTTCTCGAGTTAGGGGTCGAACCTACAACCGTTGTGTTTACAGTCACAAGCTTGTGTCCCTTGTGCTCTTAAAATATATAAAATGTAACTCACAACTCTTACTTATCAAATTGATCGCAAATTATGCTCTGTTTAAGAAAACTCAAATTCTGATTCAAACAAAATTACGAAAAATGTTAGATATTTACCTCTATTTTAATTTTAATTGACACATAGTACCCATATACTATAAATAGATAGAGATAAATTTAAAATGCACATGAGGCCACTCGTGGCGTAGGGGCACAAGGTGTGACTGTAAAACCAACTGGTTGTGGGTCCGATCCCCACTCGAGGAGATCAAATATTTACTTAAATTTATATTTCCTGTTCTTCGCTCTGGTGTCGAGGACAAATGCTGCGTTGAGTTCTGCCACTCAACATGCAATGCCTCCAGAGTTCGGTAAATTTTTAAAAATGATGAGGATGTTACGATAGTGTAACTCCAAGCAATTAAGAATATTCACGTTAGAAGTCACCATAATTGACTTTCAAACATTATTATTACGTTTATTAGAAAGAGTGTCCATTTTACTTCATTCTAAGTAAAAGATAAAGAATCGTGTAGTCCAAATAGGCGAAGCCACTGGTGGATTGCTAGAACCTATTTAAAAAAAAAACACAAAGAATATCTTCACTCACGCTGTATTTAATAGAGTAGGCAGAGGGAACCTGGGAACCTAGTATTAATACTCTCCGCTCTTATAAAGACACTTCCGTTTCCCACTTTCCGCCTAATTCTGAAAGCTTCTCATTTTACTATAGATACTACAATATCAAGATTATCTAACAAAGTTATGAAAGTAAACACGTAGAATATACACCTGCGTCGTACGTACACACGTCTCCTCTTAGTGTCCTTTAGTAATCCTCTTAGAAATAGCCCACTTCTGTCTTAGGTGTTACTGACATAGATCAGTATGATCGAAAGCTTAAAGTTAAAGTTAAAAAGTTAAAGTTTAAATATTTAAATAAAACATATATAAAAAATAAAATAGGTTTATGAATGATTTTATTTATTTTTAAAGTAGTGACCGGAAGTGTCTCATTGGGAATTAAGTGTAAGTATAAGTCTTATCATTGGGTTTTTAGGTCCAAAAATAGGAGGTCAGAGACTGGAGGTGAATTTGTGAAATTTAAGCTTAGCTTAGCCAGAGCTCTTTCTTGAAATTTTGCCCAACATTTAAAATGATTATTTTTTAAGATTTAACCACAAATGTATAGTTTTCAGAAGTAAATGTAGAAATAAGATTTTTAAGGAAATCAAGAGACCATAGCCCTGAGTATATGCTTTAAATTTCAACTCGATATCTCCAAGCGTTCCTGAGATAAAGGCTATTTTAGGCAATTACATAGTTATAATTCGACCTAATAAAAGAGTGTTAGATAGTATATTGTTTATATTTTCTCTCTCGTTACACTAACAAGGACAAACGCGGCGTCGAGTTCCGCCACTCAATACGAAAATTCGAAAATTCGGTGGAAAGTGGGGAATGAAGTGTCTTATCACTATGTTCCCTCAGGGTAGTCTACCAGGTAGTGCATATGCGTGTGACGTGACAAGTGTATGACTGTAAACACCACAGGCTATTAGTTTGATTTCCAATTGGGGAGATAAATACTTAAGATTTTCAATCCCTCGCTTTGGTAAGGGTCCGCACTCAACGCGCAATGCCTCCAGAATTCGGTTTCAATGTTAAAACAGTGTTTTAACAATAGACTCCCTTTGCTCCAGCTTCTGCTCTGGCATGTCTCATTTGTGCAGCGTGAAACTAAAAAAAATGCATTCGAATCAAATCAAATCAGCTTCACGCTGTATCCCGCACACAGCAGGGTAGGCAAAAGGAGCCTAGGCTAAGACACTCCGTTCCCCACTTTCTGGCAAATTCTGGAGGCATAGCGTGTTAAGTGGCAGAACTCAATGTCACCAGAGCGAAGAAATGGAACTATAAATTTAAGTAAATATTTCATCCCCTCGAGTGGGGATCGAATCCACAACCAGTCGGTTTTACAGTCACACTTTGTGCCTCTGCGCCACAATTGGCCTCAAAAAAAAATACATTCAAATCGAAACAGAAAAATTAAAAAAAAAACATATATTTCATATTAGTATTGTTCACGCAGTTTTATTAATTATAATGACTATATATTTTTTTTTATTTCAACTCTAATGTATTGTTCTATTCGATGACGTATCGCCCCACGTCGAAACGGAAGTGAGATTCGATCTGGATCCGAATAATAGGCGAATAATTACATTATATACGTACTGTGGAAGAACTGTTACGGTTATAACGGTTTGGAAATGTTGTAATGTGTTTAACAGGTTGTTCTGTTTATATGTATGGAGATAGTCTGTTGCAGAGAAAAGTAATAGATGACGTAAACTATTTTCTTTTATTTATTGAAAATAAAACAATCTTCTTTCCTTCTTAGCTTCGTGCTATATGTCGCACGCAGCAGGGCAGGTTCCCATTTAACTTCCATCCAACCCCATTTACCTCTACGTTCCTCATTTCACGCTATATTGCACACATAGCAGGGTAGACTTAGAGAATCTAGTGTTAAAACTCTACGTACGTACGTTGATTTTCCTCTAAATTTTGGAGGCATTGCGTGTTGAGTGGCGAAAGTGACTAAATAGGGTGATGTGTAGGAGACGGAGTGTTTTAACACTAAGTTCCCTTGACATACCCATTCACAAGCGTGATATAGCGTGAACCTATCACATTACTATGAATTTAGTTAACATAAATCCTACAAACGGAGGCTAACGAACGGAATCATTACAAATTACTCCAATACGAACGGACGATGCTATCCATTAACTTCCATACAAATCCGAAATTTATTTGAGGGGTTCCCTTTATGAATTACCAAAATTGAAATTACCGATTCCCTTTGAGAGTCCACGCTAATTATTTTGGCCATCAAGAAACAGGAATAAAGTACCCGTAAAGTAGACGTTTTTGATGTATAATTAAAGGAGGGTATTTCGAAATATTTAGCGAATTATAGAAATGAATAGCGTTTCTTGTCCCTTTTTTTTCTTGATGTAAATTATTTTTTGATTGCTTTAGGCTTTTAGGTAACTCTTCTTTAAAAATTTAAGTTTGAAGCTAGAGGCCGATGTGGTGCAATATGTGACTGTAAGCACTATGGTTAAAGATTCAATCAATCAGCTTCACGCTGTATCCCGCACACAGCAGGGTAGGCAGAGGGAACCTAGTGTGTAGTAAGACACTCCGTTCCCCATTTTCTGCCGAATTCTGGAGGCATTGCGTGTTGAGTGGCAGAACTCAACGCCGCGCTTGACCTTGACACCAGAGCGAAGAAATGAAAATATAAATTTAAGTAAATATTTCATCTCCTCGAGTGTGGATCGATCCCACAACCAGTCGGTTTTACAGTCACACTTCGTGCCGCTGCGCCACGACTGGCCTTAAAGATTCGATACCCATATTAAAAATATCTCCATTTCGGTTTGTGACCAAAGCATGTTCTCGTTCATTCGTTGAATTCTGTCTCACAGTATGCGACGTGTTGAAGTGGCACATCTTACCGAAAGCGTAACAGTTGTGGATTCGACTCCCAGTCGGTACAAAAAGTGGATTAATTACTTTCTTTACCTCGTTCTGGTAACAACACAAAACTATACAATAAGCTCTGCTACTCTACGTCTCGAAAATTGAGTGGACAGTTGAAACTTAATTAAAAAATAATAGGAACCGAACCCTCAACCCTCGCGCGTACAACCACACAGAATCCTACTATACTTTCTTTTTGTATACAAATCAAAACTACAAACTCAAGATAACCAAAATAAACAGTAAACATACATTATTACTATTTCTATTGCTACATAAATAAACACCGACACCTCCGTACGGTTTGCGTTTCGTGTCGTTTCCCTAAGACTTGGGTCAATATTTGGTGAACACCTCATTCTTTGGAGTAAGAGATGGGTGGTGTATCGATATGGTATGTTTGTTTTCACATTTACAGTTTTCTTCATTTTTTAGTGATATGGATAGGCTTACAAATCTTGGCGGAGTTTTAATTATTATTATTATTTAGTTTCATACTGTATCGATTCTCTGCCTACTTTGCACTTATGCGGCCAGACCTAGAGAACCTGGAAGTCTAGTGTTCTACACACTCCGTTCCACCGAATTCTGGAGACAAGGATTTCTGAATGAGGGAATACAACGAAAGAGCGAGAAAATACGTGTCGTATGTGTATAGATAGGAACATCATGGCGAAAAGAATTTCTTAACACTTGGTGTCCAGGTTACCTCTGACTGCCTTGCTATGTGCACCGGGAATCTTAAAAAAATAAATACTAGGGGTTGTTGAGAACGTCGTGGCCCATTTACATAACGTCTTGACTAGACGACTAGACGAAAATATGATTATATAATTTCATTTTTTTTTACTTTCCCTCTGCGTTAATCAGAGCTTTATGCTGTGTTTCACCACTCAAAATGCAATATCTAGAAAATTGAGCTGAAAGTGGGAAATGGAGTGTCTTAATACTAAGTGACCTCTGCCCACTCACACGGGAACCTGCTTTTTTATTACATTATACTATATTTAGAAATTTCAAATCACACTCTAAAACATAACTTTTTAATATGTTTAAGTAAAGAATCACTTAAAATCAAATTTCATTAGCACTCCAATTAATTAATTATCGAGTTAATTAAGTTTTTATTGGAGTTTAATAGGTTTTTTATCATCTAAGTTTTTAACAGATCAAAATGAAAGTATAGTTTTTTAGAGTTTGTACCTTAAAAAAAAGATTCTTATAGCAGGAAGCGTAGAAAAATTTAAGCTTAAGTCAATGCCATCACAAGATACCATCTTTTTTATTACATTTTGTATGAAATTCAATTAAAACATATAGGGAAGATCCCGTGAGTGATACTCAGTTTCATAAGACAAACATTTTTTTTAGCTTCACGCTGTATCCTACACCCTGCAGAGTAGGCAGAGGGGACCTGGGAACCTAGTGCTAAGACACTACTTTCACATACACTGCCATGCGTCACTTTCCGCAGCATTCTAGATCTGCATTGGGTGTTGAGTTTCGGAATTCATCGCTGTGTTTTACCTCGTTACCAGAGCGGACCCTATATAGGAATCGAACCCACAATCCATCATCCTTCTATTTATATTCACAGACTTTTATTGCAGTGCCACGACTGGCCTAAACTGCACCAGTATCTACTAAATTTCATATAATAAACTAAATGAACTCAGTAAAATGATTAAAATGAATGATATCATACAATAAATGTAATAAATACGAAAGAATGTGTCAGATTTGCAGAAAATGTTCAGAAATTAGCGGATATTTCATTAAATAGCTTAGCAGGAAACAATATCGGGTATAGTTAGACTACTAAAACTGTTGACTTAACAAACTTAAATATCTTTTACACATAGCAAAAATAAAAAACATGGTCGATTCCCACTTTTGGACGCTTAAATATTTTGAAGTATTCAAGTGATTTAATTGCAGTTTTGACCAAATGAAAAATTGATAACTTATAACAATGATTGATGATGATGAGTATCCTAATTCCAGCCTGATCGACGGCCACAAGTCTAAGTTCAAGTCACCAGGGGACGCTCTTGCCACCGACGACCTCCTTCAAGTAGCCTCGTATCCTGCAAATTGCTAGCAATTTCTCAGGGTCAGAGTATCCTCTTTCCTATCCAACCAGTGTCGCTGTAAATGCCAATAGGGCTAACAACATTAACTTCAAGCTCGAAAAAATAAGTTGTAATGGTTGTGAGTTCGATTCCCACACGAGGTAATGAATTGTCTAATAGTTTTTTCTTGAGTTCTGCCAATCAATAGACAATGCCACCAGAATTTGGCGGAAATTAAAGAAAGGTAATGTCTCAATTTCCTTTGCCTACCCTACAATGTGCGGGATACCGCGTAAAGCTAAAAATAACATACATATCTACTTATGACCTCCAGTTTGTTTGTGTTACGTTAAACGTGAACTAAAGTAATAAAAAAAATATAGTTACGTAAATCTATTGTTACAAGAGCACCCCCTACTTTCTAAGGGACCTAAATGCCAAATTTCGGCGCTCTACGCCCCATTGTTCTAGATTCAGACAGAAATAGTTTTATCTCGCAATGACAAGGTAAGCACAGGAAACCTGGGCCCCTAGTGTTAAGACACTCTGTTCCCACTAAGCCACTTTCGCTGTCCATTTTCAGCCGAATTCTCTAGGTCTGTGTGTTATTTGGCAGAAAAATGGCACTCAAATATAAAAGTAGGTTCCAAACTTCACACTTTACCCAGTATTTGACTGTCAGTCGCCAGCACACACCTTTCCCTAGTAATATCAGAGCAGATGTACTAATTAAGGGGACGAGGCGTGGGCGGGGTATTGTGACCTTCCGATAATGAACTGGGGGAACTTTCGGGTGAACTCTACAAGGGAGGAGATGATGCGGTAGAATGATAATCTTGGAATGGAACAAGTGTTTGAGCAAATTTGTCCTGGAATTTTCGAATTTCTGCTTCAATTTCTATGGCGGCCGCCGTGGCGCAGTGGCATTGCGTGTGATTGTAAACGTGACGGTTTTAGGCTCGATTTTTACTCGGGAAAGGTTAAGGTGTTAAGGGAAATTATTAAATTTTCCCTTAACACTCTGGACAATTTGGCGGAATTTAGTAAACGAAATATTTTAATACTAGGTGCCCGCTGCCTACCCTACTATTTGCAGGACACAGCGTGAAGTTTTTAAAAATATATAACATTGTGACACAATTGAGTGTTTATATTTGATGATAATTTGGTGTTCGATTCTTAATTGGGCTTTGGGTACAGACAATTTCGATGACTGAGAATATGTGGAGTAAGTAATTGCAAAGTACTATCTGCCCATCCTGTAAAATTCTAACGAAAAAGGAAAAAATGTCTTAGTTTTTTCCTTTGAGATTTTATTCGTCTAAATAATTTCTATTGTAAATATTGAGGGCGTCTTGGCGCAGGGGCACAAGCACGTGACGTGAAACGCGACGGTTGTATGTTTGATTCCCGCTCAGCGAATGACATATTTAATATTTTTATTTTCATCATTCTGTTATCGAGACAGTTAAGTACTGCCATTTAATAAAGTGGAACGGAATTAAATAGGAACGGAGTATCTTAGCACTAGGTTCCCATCTTCCCTCTCCTTATACTGCTATGTAGGTATGGATTACAGCGTGAAGTTAAAAAACCGAAAAAAAAAACAAAGAAAACAAAAAATCAACCAATGAAAACCTATTTTGAAATACGTCTTAATTACCCCTCCTGCGCCACGACTCGCCTCTTTAATATGGGAATCCATATTTCCAAAACAAATTTAAACCTTGTACCACATTCTATAACTAAACAAACATTGGACAGCGCCATATTTAGCTTGTAATTGCGGCAAGAGAGACCGTCCAGAAGCAAAACCTCACTGAATCCTTTAGTAGGGGAGCTATTTGATAATAATTTTATCGAAGCGGTTTCCCCTTGATTACCTTACTTGTTTTCTTTTTAACTCACTTAGTTTTGTAGTTAGGTAAGTTTGGGCTTGTGTAAATAATATATGAATTGAACTAGATGTTGAGACCGTCGTGGCGATGTGGGCGAGGTGGTAGGTGGGATGGTTGTGGTATCGATTCATACTCGGAGAATTCATTATTTTTGTGTTTCCGCTCTGGTGGTAAGATAAAACGCGGCGTTGAGTTCCGTCACGTAACACTCAATATTTAGTTAGTTACTTCAGTTGCGTAACATTTGTCAGCTTCACAGTGTATTCTGCAATTAAAATTAGTGCTTGAGGTCAGTCATGGCGAAGCGGCGGTGACTGTGAAACTGACTGGTTGTGGGTTCGATCCCCACTCGAGGAGATGAAATATTTACTTAAATTTATATTTCCATTTCTTCGCTCTGGTGTCGAGGCAAAGCGCGGCGTTGATTTCTGCCACTCATCACGCAATGCCTCCAGAATCTGGCAGAAAGTGGGGAACGGAATGTCTTAACACTAGGTTCCCTCTGTCGACCCTGCTGTGTGTGCGGGATACAGTGTGAAGCTGATTTGATTTTATTTTTAAAATTAGTGCTAAGACATATTTTTCCACTTTCGGCTAAATTTTCGAAACCTCGCGCGTTGAGAATCGAAAGGCAACGCCATGCGTTGTAACAAGCCAAAAATGAAAATTATTAATACTCCCGTGAAATTATTAATATCCCCGATTTTAAATCAAACCTACAACCGTAGCGTTTACAGTCAGACGTTGCACCGACCACTGCGCTACAACGGCCAGTTAAATGTTGATTATACATTTTATGATAAAACCTCACAAAATGTATTCAAGAAATTGAGTCATTTCAAATAAAAAATATTATTTGGATGTGATCATTTGTCACCGAGTGATATAAGAAGTAATGAGTCAATTTTCAAATAATTTAATTGTTTTAATTAAGGCAACATGACGCGGTAAGGCATCATCTGAATCTATACGCGATGATTCAAGGTTCGATATCCACGCGGGTTAAATATTTTTTGCATGGAGTACGGAGTGTTACCCGATACGGGACGATGTGAAAGCGGTAAGAATATATGTTGCGAAGAAATCAAAATAATTTAATATTTTAGTTTTTTTACACATACAAGGTAGACAGATGCAACCTGGGAACCTAGTGTTAAGACACTCCCTTCCCATTAAGACACTTTCGTTCCAAACCTTCTGCGGGATTCTTGAGGCATTGCGTGTTGATTGGCGTAACTAAACGCCGCGCTTTGTATCTTTATCGAGCGAGGAAATAAAAATAAAAAATATTTCATTCCCTCATCGACTACAACCGTCGCGGTTACCTGCGCCACAACGGCAACAATTTATATTGACGACGACGACGACGACGGCCTCTTATTTTAAAAATCAGCTTCACGCTGTATCCCTTTCACAACAGGGTAGGCAGAGAGAACCTCCACTCCACTTTCGGCCGAATTCTAGAGGCATTGCGTGTTGAGTGGCGGAACTTAACGCCGCGCTTTGCCTCGACACCAGAGCGGAAAAATGGAAATATAAATTTAAGTAAATATTTCCTCTCCTCGAGTGGGGATCGAACTCGCAACCAGTCGGATTTACGGTCAACTTTGTGCTCTCCCGCCCCGACTGGCGTCTCTTATTAATTTCATTAAATAATTTCATTGCTTTCATTTCTCCGCTCTACATTTAGCGGTGCGACGTTAAAACCCTTACTCTACACGCCATATCTCCAAAATTTAAAACGGAAAAAGAAGTGTCTTAACTCTCCCTAATTCTCTATCTACCCTAAATAAATGTAAAAACACATGCAAATATGTAAAACAGCAAAGTTAACACTATTAATATGTAATAAATATTTGTGTGCTGACCTTAATTAGAAAAGCTATCCCGAATAAAATTTGAACCTCTCGTGAAGTAAAAGGGGCAAGGGTCGAGAAATTAAATTAAACTAATAACTTACTTTCGTATAACAATTTTCAATCTATATTAGCAAAATCAGCGGAAACTAGGGAACATTGGGAAGTTATCGAAGAAGATCATACTTTTGTAATTTTTTTTTGTTGCTCTGCTCCCCATTTTCCACCGAATTCTAAAGATGTGTAAAGCTACGAAACTGAACAACGCGTTTTGCCTCGTTATTAGAGTGAATATAAAATTTTAAATATTTCATTTTGTCGATCGGGAATCGAACTGAAACACGATGGAATTACAGTCTTAAATAATAAACATGGCAAAACTAACACTTGTAGCTTCACGCTTTATCCCTAGCGGGATAGCAAGGGAGAATTGAAAGCCACAAGTTACGTTCTCTGCATGCCTCTTACGCCTCGTCTACTGTCATCAACGTCATCAGTGGTCCTCATGCCTTTACTTAACTTGCTTTACAGTTTTAAAACAGAAATTTGATGTTTTCTTTTTATAATGTAACAATTTTCTTCAGGATTTTAGTGTTTAAGTTATCGGATAACTGTATAACATGGACACTTTAAAATTTGACACTATAGTTATGGGTTCGATTCCCACTTGGAGAGCATGCAATTTTTAAATCTTTTTATTTCGGTTATTATAACACTAGCGGCCTACTAGTGGCTTCGCCCGCATACCACCTATATTTTTTTATTATGCTGCATTTGCCAACAGATTGATACATTCAATCATAAATACTGCATGGCTGTATGATAGGACGTCGTCGTCGGGAGCAAAGGCGCTCCCCACTTCCTCGCTTTGGTTACAAGATAAAGCGTGGCGTAAAGTTCTGCCACTCAACACGCAATATTTCGAAAATTAGGCTCAAAACGAACAAAAAAATCTCCCCGGCTCTCCTATATGCGAGATACAGCGTGAAGCTGGAAAAAATAAAATATATTTTTTTCTATAAATTGAACCTGTAACCACTAACACTGCAACACCACCATCATATTTCAAACCTATTCCACCTTACAATAATAAAAGATCTTCGTAAATGTCTTTTTCAGCCCCAAAAATAATTTATGTAAAAAGTTTCTGTAGGCGGATTCAATTGTATTAAGCATTGTGATAACAGATTAGTGGGGGATATATTGTTTTTTGTGGTTCCCATAGAATTGTTTTGGGAAGTTAATTATTTATCGTTTGCCATGCATATAACTTTGGGAACCTTTTCTTTTTCCTTTTGGACAGGTAGAAAGTTCGAAGTTTTACCCCATTATGGATAAAAGAATAGAATAATGTATAAATTTCATAATTTATAAAAGATAAATTGTTATGTTATGTTATGTTATATCAGTGTTGAGTTCTACCAGTCAACACGAAATGTCTAGAGACTTCGGCGGGAAGTGGGGAACGGAAGTGTCTTAATGGCATCGGAATATCTTAATACTAGGTTCCCAGATTTCCTTATCTATTCTGCAATATGCAGGATACAGCGTGAAGCTGAAAAAAAATGTTTTGTTACATCCAAGTGTCTGAGTGTAAACGCGACGATTGTGTGTTTCGAATCCCACTCGCGAGATTGAATTATTTTAATTTTCTCGCTTTCTTAACAAGACATAAAACGGTGTTGAACTCCGCAATTAAAAACTCGAGAATTCGACGGAAAGTGGAGAAGGGAAGTGTCTTAATGTAAAAAAAATGTTTTATCACTAGATTTTCAGGTTTTTCTGCCTACCCTAAAAGTGTAAAACTAAAAAAAAATATAGATTTTCAGTCAAAATAAACATATAATAAACATTTATAAGAAAGAAAATATCTATTAAACCTTTTCATACTACACACAGTACCCTTATAATACGTCAAACTATCAAAACTAAAAGAAAAATGGACTTCATACGGCAAAGTTACCTTTATTTTTACATTTTAAAGCAAAATATATCTTATGTTATGAAAAAAAGAGTTGAATTTAAATTAATAAAGGATTTATTAATTTATTAAATAAACATTTTTTTATATCGATATTTTTGTTGTTAGAGGCCGTCATGGTGCAGGGGCATAAGCGTGAGACTGTGACACGGCGGTTGTGGGTTCGATCCCTACTTTATATTATTATATTTATTAATATTTTTTTCTTTGCTCTGGTATTAAGGCAAAAGTGACAAAGGAAAGTGCGGAGCGGAGAGACCTAACACTAAGGTTCCCCTGCTACCCTTCTATGTGTGGGATACGGAGTGAAGCTAAGAAAAAAAAATCATAATTTTCATATTTTGCAAATATATAGTTGAGATCACGGTGATACAATGGTATAACGTCTATGCGATTGTTACGAATTATATTTTATATTCAAGGCAATACTGTACTTAACTAAACTTACTGAATAACTAGTAAGATTTAATTTAATAAATTAAAAAATCTTATTTCTCCTGCTGAAGAGTTTCGTAGCTAACAGTCCAATTCTCATCAAAATCTGATCAGTAGGAACCGATTTTGATGAAACTTTGGCTCTGTCCGAAGTTGATATCTATCATACTTAAATGAGAAAGGGTCAATGTTTAGAATAACGAAAAAAATACAAACAAACATAAACATAGAAAACTCTAAATTCTTCGTCAAAAACAATATGTTCATTGTTTTTTTTTTTCGCTTCACGCTGTATCCCGCACATAGTAGGGTAGGCATAGGAAATCTTGTAACGAAGTATTAAGACACTCCGTTCCCGCTTTCCGCCAAATTCTAGAGGCATTGGCGTGTTAATTGACGGAACTAAACGCCGCGCTCTACATAGTTACCAGAGCGAAGAAATTAAAATAAAACATGAAAATATACATGTCACCCTCCTTTTTTGTAATCGGTTAATAATAGGAAATGATCTACAAATCTACGCTGCTCTACACCTAAATTAAAAAATAAAACAAATTTTTTCCTATTATCAAATTTCTTAGAAAACACACTACGTGATGTAACTCACACAGATTTTAACTTGAATCATTTTTGAGCACGGGGATGATGCGTGCTAACGACGTGATACAAGATTCAACCACTATGTCTACAAAAAAATAAAATATTCAAATTTATACTGGAAAAATAATATTTCTTAATTTTTTTAAATATAACCCACTGCTCCCTCTCTCTTTCTTTTTAACTTTTCTCGGATATCTTAGAATGTGCTATGTTTCATACAAAACTCAATGGTTATTTAAATTTGACCACGACGGTGAATCTACAAATTAAGGTTTGTTTACAAACATGGTGGTATAAATCTTACAGCATCACGTTTTATCCCATATATAGCAGAAAACCTAGTGTCGAAACACTGTATTCTCTTTTTTTTTCATTTACGTGTCCGAATTAAATACATTGCTTATTGACCTACTGATGGAACCTAGTATTAGGGCACTGTATTCCCTATTTTTTACCCAATTTTTTATTTATTCGTATTCAATGGTGGATCTCACGTCGCTCAGTGCTGTAATACATTAGTATCTACCTTTTAAAGATCACTAATAAATTATTTAGGATTCTCTGATTTGAAAATATGACTAGAGGAATTGATGCTAAATCTCATCAAGATTTTAATAACAATCTATATATATAAAAGGACTTGTGCTGACTGACTGAGGTAAGACGCACGCAGAGCCGTAACCGCTGTGCGTAGAAACGTGAAATTTGGGCAGATGTTTATTTTCATATTCTGGATATCCACTAAGAAGGGAATTTGAAAAATTTTAACCCTAAAGGGATGAAATGGGGGTTGAAAGTTCGTATGGAAAAATATTTTAATCTGTACCGATTTTTATAAAATTTGAAATTCAGACTCTTAAAAATATTTTATTGAACACGTGTTTCATAGTTTTTAAGAATTCACCCCCTAAGGGTCCAAATAAGGGGTTGAAAGTTTATATGGAAAAATCTTTAAATTGCCTCCGATTTTTATAAAAATTTAAATCCAGACCGTTAAAAATGTTTTATTGAACACGTGTTTCGTGGTTTTTTTTAGAATTCACTCCTAATAAGCGGGCGAAGCCGCGCGCGCCCTCTAGTTTAATAATAAAATCCCACGATGAGCGCTCTTTAAAATATAAATTTTCCACGCGAAGTATGTTTCACAGCACTGTGCGTCGCATTTCATCTTATTACCATAGAGAAGAAATTTAAATACTTTTTCACGTCCGAAGAAATCGAACTCATTATCGTCTCATCACAAAATATTATGTCAATTATATCTTTTTTTAGCTTCACGCTGTATCCCGCAAACAGCAGGGTAGGCAGAGGAAACCTAGTGTTAAGATACTCCGTTCCCCATTTTCCGCCAAATTTTGGGAGGTATTGCGTGTTGAGTGGCGAAATTCAACGCCGCTCTTTACCTCGACACCAGAGCGAAAAAATGGAAATACAAATGTAAATAAATATTTCATTTCCTCGAGTGGGGATCGAACCCATAACCGTTGCGTTACAGTCACAATCTTGTGCTCCTGGGCCACGACGGCCTCTATTACTTTTTGATCATACCACTATATAAATTTTTGTCTCACCTAGATTGAACCTACGGCCTCTAGGAATCCCTTACCACTAGACCCGAGGCTATCTTTGATGTCATGTACAAAAATAATTATGATTGAATTACAAGTGTATCAGGTATTCGCAGCATCCGCGGAATTTAAAGATAAGATTCACAAGAAACTTATCTCAAATATGTAATATGTAAATACTATATCATTGTTCAGATATTTCAAAATCACACCATGTTGTAGTTTGTTTGTTGAATTTTGATTAATTAGGGAATATTTGGGAAATGAGAGTTGAGGGGAAAATTTAAAAATTTTGATTCTCATTCAGGCCGGTCGTGGCGCAGAGGCACAAAGTGTGATTGTAAAATCGACTGGTTGTGGGTTCGATCCCCACTCGAGAAAGTGAAATATTTATTTACATTTATATTTTCATTTCTTCGCTCTGGTGTCGAGGCAAAGCGCGGCGTTGAGTTTCGCCACTAAGCGCGCAATGCCTCCAGAATTCGGCGGAAAGTGGGGAACGGAGTGTCTTAAATCTAGGTTCCCTCTGCCTACCCTGCTGTGTGCGGGATACAGCGTGAAGCTGATTTATTTATTTTTTATTCTCATTTCGTTGCTCTGGTAACAAAAAGTAGCGCGGCGTTGTGTTTCGCCACTCAACATGCAGAAATGCGATAAAACGGCGTATAATTGATTAATTTCATTCGAATTCAAGATATTGTGTGTGATGTTTATCTAATCCCAAATTAATAACTTTTCAGCTTCACGCTGTAACCCGCATGTAGCATGGAGCCTAGTGTTAAAACATTCCGCTGCCCATACACAGCCGGATTCTGGAGATATTTCGTGTATAGATTTAGAACTCAACGCCGCGTTTTGCCTCAACACCAGAGCGAAGAAATAAAAAAGGTAAAATATTTAATTTCTTCTAGTAGAAATCGAATCCACAACCTATCGCGGTTACACTCACACTGCACCGCGATTGGCCTCAAGTAAATAACAACAGAAAAACACTTCAATAACAAAAATAAAACCTTTTAAATATCAAAAATATAAGTCCAGATGCGGATATTATTTTAAATGTCAAATAAAATTCATTAAACGCAGCGTACAGAGTACAGGTGACATCATAATGAAAGAAAATGTAAATGACCATATATGGTTATAGAGTAATATATTTAAATATTACTATAGTTGTATAAACAACCGTTGTGAGGCCAGTCGTGGCGCAGGGGCACAAAGTGTGACTGTAAAAACCGACTGGTTGTGGGTTCGATCCCCACTCGAGGAGATGAAATATTTACTTAAATTTATATTTCCATTTCTTCGCTCTGGTGTCGAAGGTTAAGCGCGGCGTTGAGTTCTGCCACTCAACACGCAATGCCTCCAGAATTCGGCAGAAAGTGGGGAACGGAGTGTCTTAACACTAGGTTCCCTCTGCCTACTCTGCTGTGTGCGGGATATAGCGTGAAGCTAATCTACTATAGTTGTATAAACAACTATAGTATTTAGTAATCAGTAAAATTACTACTAGACTCATTTGTTTTCTTAAAAATAAATACGTAATGATTAGTTAATATATTTGGCATTTAAAGAATTTTTATTTATTTACTTTTTTTTCTGTTTCACTTCCCGGTTTTTGTTTTTTTTTTTATGTTTCACGCGGTATTCAGGCAGCAGGGTAGGCAGAGGGAACCTAGTCTTCCCCACTTACTGCGTAATTCTGGAGGAGAAAATATTAAATATTTTATTTCCTCCTTTTTTGCTTAGATGTAACTCACTTAAAAGGTACATATATTGTGCCACTCAACACGAAAGGTCTGTAAAATATAAGAAAGTAGTTGAGGCCAGTAGTAGCGCAGAAGTACAAGCGCGGGACTATAAACGCGACAGGTTGTGGATTCGATCCCCACTCGAAGTAAATGAAATCATTAATATTTTTATTTCTTAGCTGTGGCGAGGAAAAGCACAACGTTGAGTTCCGCCACCTAACCCAATACCTCCGGAATTCGGCAGAAAGTGGAAGGTGGAATATCTTAGCACTAGACTCCCTCTGTCTACGCTGCTGCATATGGAATAAAACGTGAACCTAAAAAAAAACTTTTAACACATAAACATATGTAGATCAGTCGAAATCGAACCCAAAACCACTGTCTCACTAGACCTCAATGGTTCTTCTAATGTTTATCTTACAAACTAATACTATTATAACGTCGATAATAAGTAGTTTTAAACTCAAACTGATACATTTGATATTCACACGTTGCTTTACAGATCTCATTTCTGTGTATACGTTAATTTTGTATGTAAATTGACCGTTTATGTACAGTAGATATGATGGAGGTCATCGTGTCATAATTTGGTTATATATATTTTTTTTTTCAGTTTCTATATATAGTAGGGAAGGCGGGGGGAACCTAGTATATGTATACTCCGTTTCCCAATTTTCAAAACATCGCATGTTGAATAGCAGAAATAGAATAGGCTAAAATTTATTTAAAGATATCGTTGCACAGGAGAACAAGCGTGTGACTGTCGACGTGAAGGTTGTAAAATCGATTCCCACTTGGGGATATAAATTATTTTATACTTTCATTTCCTCGCTCTAGTACAAAGGCGAAACGCGGCGTTGAATTCCGCCACTTAACACGCAATGCCTCGAGATTTCGGCGGCAAGTGGGAGACAATATGTCTTAATACTGTCGTAATATTAGGTCTCCTCTGCGTACATTGTTATATGGAGTAATATAGCGTGACGTTGAAAAAACAAAAAGGCTGCCCGTTTAAAATAACATTAAAATATAAGCCTATTTTGAACCTATTTGAATTTGAAGTAAAAACTGTTTAACCACATTTAGTTCTGCTCTATATAGAGCGAAATTCTAGCAAAATAGACTATGAAACAAACATCTAGGATTACAGCGATGAACACCGAATATTCTCTATGATAATATTATATCGAGTTTCTGCACGGTATTGGGATATAGGGTACCATTTTGATTTATAATTGAAGCCTTCCAGGAATATGAGCTTAATTCAATTTCTGGCAAATATCGTTATATCCCCATTCGGAGACTCCATCGTGGCGTTAAGTTCCGCTTCAAAACATTCGACTTAAGTATATTAAGAGAATAAAAAAGCAAAATTAAAAGAACTTTTTATTATTACTTAAGTAAGTCACTACATATCATTGTTGTCTTTTATACTTAAATGATCTAAAGAGCTGTTCGTGTAATGTATTTTATTTAAATTAATTTAATACAATAATAGTCTTAACCCTGAACGAGGCAAAGCGCGGCATTGAGTTCCGCTAACAATGTATCGAGAATTCAGCGGAAAGTGGAGAACGAGATCTCAATGGGAGAATCCTAACACTAAGATTTCAAATTCTCTCTACCTACCCTGCAAAATACAGGATAAGCAAAAAAAAACATAGAGGTTGATGAAGTAAAAATGTGAAAAAAACATTTTTTTTCTCTAAAAGCATATATTATATATAATATAATATATTTCTCTTCAAACCTATACCTATCGCATTAACATAATGACTTGCTACTAAGCTATAATGGATATTACTAATTTCTTAAATGTAAACAAAAGACTGATTAGCGCGAGCATCAAATTACATTGACAGTATTAAAACGTATTAAGTA
>DWQW01003867.1:0-21310 GCA_018249695.1 Heliconius erato demophoon | reverse complement strand
AATAAACACTAAAACCTACCTTGATTTATTTGTAATTTTTATGTATAAAAGTTGCTTAAATTTATTGTGTACTTTTTACGTGATACGTGTTCACATAAACAGACAAACAGACAAAAATTCCAAAAATTCCAAAAATGTTGGAAATGGATTCTGTTAGTTATCCTTTAACACCCTGGCTAATTTTTTCTTAAATATTTTCAATGTACAGAAACGACTTTTCTACAGATTTATTATAAGTATAGACTACAGTGATAACAGAAGGCGTACTCCTTCAGAAGATTTAGGCCAGTTTTACTAATTTATATTCAATCTTATGATCTTTGTTTGATTGCTTTATCTCGCCTAGAGAAAAAAAATCTACTATAACTACACGCTGTATCTACCTCATAACAGGGTTGTAGATCAAACCTGGAAACCTAGTGTTAATGTTAAAACTCTCCGTTCTCCATTGAGACACTTCCGTTCCCCACTCTCCGCCAAATTTTTGAAGCATTGTGTGTTGAGTAGCGGAACACAACGCCTTTGTGTCGTTACCAGAGCGAGAAAATGAAAACATTTGAAAAGAAATAAAAAATATTGAATATTTTATTCCCCTGTATGGGGATCGAACCCTCAACCGTCACGTTTACAATCACACGCTTGTGCCCCTGCGCCACGACGGCCTCAATATTTTTTAGGTTTGATTTTTATTGTATTTGCTTTTTCCTTTCAGAATGCTTAGAATTTATTTGGGTCAGGAAATTCAGAGAAGATATAAAGCATGATTTTGATAAATGTAAGTAATAAAACTTATGATTTTTAGATATAATTGAAAACCCGACGATTGTGGGTTCGACTCCCACACATGGAAATAAACTATTTTCTTTTTCTCGCTCTGGTAACAAGACAAAGCGCGGCATTGAACCCCAACACTCAGTCTGAGCCTCAGACTGAGCCACTAGTAACCTTTCCCTATTTTCCTATATGCAGGATATAGTGAGAAGCAAAAAAATTTAAAATTTGGGATAATCTGAGAACACTTATTAATACTTGCTAATATGACATATTATAATAATATACTTAAAATAAAGATTTCACATACATTAATTTTTATAATATTCAAAAGTTTCTATATTTACAGGTATTAAAGAGTTAAGGGAAAGAAAAAAAAATCTTTTAAGCCCAAATTATTTTGTAATCGGCGGAACGGATGCGTTTCCTGGACAATTTTCACACATGGTACACTATTCTTATTTCTATAAATAGTGTCTGTTTTTGCTATATATTAATAAAGGAATTAATGGAAGAGTAAGGGGAACATGGTCTAGTATGGTATAGAGTACCTACACAGATATTTATCTCTGTATCTATCTCTATATTTTACATTATCAAGATCTCTATTTATCTTTCTCTTTTTTAATTTATACTTTCATCTCCTCGCTCTGGTAACGAGGCGCAGTGCGGCGCTAAGTTTCGCCACTCAACAAGCGATGCCAAGAATTCTGCGTATAATGGGAACCGGAAGTCTTTTAATAGGAATCGAAATCTCAACACTAGGTTCCTAAATTCCCCCTGCCCTCTGGTATGTGCGAGATACATTGTGAAGCCATAAAAAATATCTCTATAAGCTTGCTATGACACCGCTGTATTTTTGTTTGACTAATGCTAGCATTGATTTAATATAAATTATATAACAAGCAGTTTTCTTATATGTAAAATTACTTATCGCGATCTGTACCTGGAAGATATATGAGAAAATCTGTTATTCATTAATGTGATAGAACCTAAAACAATGATTTTTAAAATGTTTGTGGTCTCCTGGGCATTTGTTCGCGCTACGTTTTGTAATCTCAGAAACGGCTGAACTCATTTTATTATAGTTTTTATTAAGATATTTTGGCTAACTTTGCTTAACATTTAGTGTTCATTGTATTTCAATCGGTTCTTAAATAAAAAAATAAGTCAATATAAAGAATTGCTTGTGATGTTACTATAGAATAAGAGTTTTTTTTAATTGGCTGCTACATTAGCTATCAATATATGGATATTGTCTTAAAAATGATATGTTCATTAAGTAGATCACAAAAGTAATTCAGAACAGAAAATAAATAATTGTGTAATAGAAATGGGCGAAGCCGCGTGCAGGTCGCTAGTAAAGTATTAAATACTATAGTAGTACATAACTAAACACATATACAAATGCTAGTACATAAATAAATTAAACGATTTTTGCGTAGTTCTCAAGTCAAAGCGTTTCGTATGGTTAGGGAGGAGTAGGGTGGAGAGCCGGACAAGGAAGATGGATATTTAGATGTGCTTGCTCTCTCATCAGCGAAAAATTTACACTAACAGCAGCACACTGTACAAAGTCACCGCTCGATACGACCATTGAGAAAGCTGAGCCGGAAGTAGTTAGACTTGGTGATGTCAATCTTCTTGGTGATGTAAGTATGCTTTTTTTTATGCTGTTATGGTGATATTGTATAAATATATAAATATATGTATTTAATAACATAAGTCTAGTTCTAGGACCTAAAGAAAAAAATATTAAATGAAATGTAAAAATAACAAAAGGTACAGACCATAAGTATGTAGTGTAAGTAAGAATTAAAATAAAAAAAAGTTATTAAAGTGAAATTTGGAATAACATCTGATTGTTACACGGTAGTTGTGGATTAGAGTTCCACTAGAAGGAATAGTTGTAAACAAATTGTAGTGACTTCTCCACATTCATAGATACACTTGGTATTGAGGTCCAAAAATTGGGTGGAAAATGGGTAGGGTCTAAATATTATTTTAAATTACATTTTCTGTAGGTATTATTTTTCTGATTTACAGTCTTCATACGGCATCGAACCACAAGATTATAAAATTTTATCAATAATCATTCATCCTAATTATTCGTCGCCTATTAAATATTATGACATAGCTCTGATGAAGATAGAAACGGTAATACAATTTACCAATGATCTCCAACCAGCGTGTCTTTGGAGTCATTTCATTACTTCAAAACTTCGTTCAGCTACGTTGACCGGTTGGGGAGTTGTTGACACAGGTAAATGAAATTTATAGGACTATATTTATGTTTTCTTTAGATATTTTGCAAAAATCAAACAAAATACGATGTTACATGCTTAATTTTATGAACGTCAAGTAGTTAATGCTTCAGACTTGCAAAGATCCCACTTGAGGTTATAAAGCTGAAAGTGGAGACCGGAAGTGATTTAATGGGAACGAAGTGTTTTAACCTCTGCCTTCGCTGCTATTTGCGGGATACAACATAAAGCTAAAAAGAATATGAAATTTAGAACTATAAACAAGTTGTGAAATGAATCCATATATAGTCTTATATATCTACTTGGGTTACAGAAAGACTATAATTATTAGCAGTTTACTCCGGTATTCATTATATATGATCGCTTAGCTTATTGCTTATTTATATATCAAATAATATCAAAATACGTTGTTTTCATTTTTAAGCTTTAAAAAAATCATAAATTTAATCTTAATGAAATCTGAATCGGCTTCAGGCTGTACCCCATGTAAATCAGGATAAACAGAGGGCTCCCTCTGTCTTGAGTTCCGAAAATTAGACAGAAAATGGGCAGAGGAAACATAATGTTAAGACACTCTGTTCCCCACGCACCGCCTAAATTTCAAGACATGGCGTCTTGAGTGGCAGATTCATCGTTGGGAACCTGCATTAAATCGCTTTAAATTAAGAAATAATATTTTTAGCCACAAGATCCAGAAGTAACGTGCTCCAAGAAGCGGACGTAGATATTATAGATTCGGAACAATGTGACAACTTGCTTCAAACTTCATGCAACAGACATTGGTGCGGGATTAAAGAACATCAGCTATGCGCTGGAAAGTTAGCTGGTGGTGTTGATGCATGTCAGGTACATGTAATTTCTTATTTTTTTTAGTTTCCGCACCGCACGATTATCTGGGAAAGTAGTGTAAAGACACTGCGTTCCCCAATTTCATTGAGTATTTAATGGTGGAATTGAACACATTTTTTCCATATTTTATATTTTAAAAATATAAATTAAAAAATAAATAAATCAGCTTCACGCTGTGTCACAATTTATTAAAAATATAAAATATTTAACATTTGGTGGTTATCGAATCCACAGCTTATCGCGTTTAGAGTAGCAAGATTGTATCCTGCGCCATAACTACCGCAGTCCGCTATTTATTTTTATATAAGGTATATTGCATATTTTATAATACAATATTTCCCTCAACGTGAATTAAAATCTACACTTCTTCACTTAAGAAGTTTCAGTTATGTCATAATTAGATACTATTTGTATGATTTATCCAAAATATTTGCTTTAAGCTTTCAAATTCCTTAAATTGTAAATTAAAGGGTGACTCTGGTGGTCCTCTCCAAGTCAAGATCCCGCTGCCTTACGCCTCAAGAGGCTCCATGTACTATATAATAGGAGTGACCTCTTTTGGAGTGGGTTGTGCTAGACCTAACCTGCCAGGTACATACACCAGGATCTCCAGCTTCATAGATTGGATAGAAGGTATTGTTTGGCCAGACAATTAAAAATAAAATTTTGAAAATAAATTTATGTTTTATTTTTTAACTAGCGGCCTGCCCGCGGCTTTGCCCGCTTGAATTAGATGATTATTCATTTAAGAAATAGAGATATTACAAGCAGCCTTAATTATTAATTTATTTATTTGGATTAGTATTCACTATATTCTTTGTAAAATAACTTATATTAGCTCCTGTACAATTTTTAAATTAGTCACATATTTTAAGTAAATATATAATTGGTATACAGAATATACATAGAAAGCACGTTTTTAGGCATTTTTATATAATCTATGAAATAATCCATATTTTCGGTCAAGTTCAAGTCGTACTCATGACCCGAGAGTTTCGTACCAGTTTCAAGAATGGAGATACACCAAAAGAATAACTTATTAAAGTTATCATTTTGTATCAAATTAAGTACAGATTAAAATTTGTACCTAATAGTTTTTTTCTGTGACACAAATACAAAAAGTTGTCAATTTTTTTATTTTTACAATTTTCCTTTATACGTGCCGTAAGTTTTAACTTCTTAACAAATTTCGTAATTGTGTATCAACGGGATGCATAAATCCTCATAGTTTATCGTCATTTGATTGCGATGATTTAGAAGATAGATTTTTTTGTGCTCTAAGGGAATATAGACTTGAACATTGAGGTATCTAACCTTTAAGCGATCTTGTACAAAATACTCTTGACAGACAGACAAACAACAAAGTTATCTTAAAAGGATTTTGAGGTGTTTTTGTACCCTAAAATACCCTTGGCACATACATACATGCAACATACAGGTGCAATAGTGCAATGCCGTTACGTGTCGCTTGTAAGTTATGAAATAATACCGCGGGATATTTTTATTAACAGTGTCAAAGCATCTTTTTCTTGAGAGATTTTTTTTTAGTTTGCTCCCATAAGTTATTTTTTTATACGTTTTTTTAAAAAATATTAATAACATAAACGAACGAACGGACTGAAGAACCTATTCAAAACATTTCTTTGAATATTAAATCATTTTTTACCACTGTGTTAAATAATTACGAATTAAGCTAGACTGTAACGAAGATAATTTTCATAAATACATCTATTGGACTTACAATTGAACTGTAACCATTCGAACATTTTTAGAAAAATACTACAATGTTTATGTTAAATTTATTATAAGTACAGATTACATTTACACGACGTAATTAACGTTTAGCAAATAATAACTCAATAATATGTTTTATGCGTTATCAACATTCATTATCATATGTAGTCAATAGATATCATTGCGTATGTTTCTTTTTTTTCAAATATAAATA
This sequence comes from Heliconius erato demophoon, assembly GCA_018249695.1. Taxonomy (NCBI): domain Eukaryota; kingdom Metazoa; phylum Arthropoda; class Insecta; order Lepidoptera; family Nymphalidae; genus Heliconius; species Heliconius erato. Next base: position 15,478 of record DWQW01003867.1, on the reverse strand, counting down.
TCTTTAAAACTTTAAATACATTATTTTTTAATAGAGTGTAGCAGTAACCTTTCCAAATTATATTTTTTTTTTATGCAAAGCGCCATCTATTTAGATGCGCCGTTTATTTAAATGCGCCATTTATTTAAGTTTAAAATTAAGGACAAATGCTGTTTTTATGTTAAATTTCACCTAACATAAAATTATATTAACCGAAAACGATGTTGAACTAAAGTATTCAAACTATTGATATTCCTCCCGTCGTAATTAGTGTTTAACTCTCCACAGAACGTTTTTTGCGTTATCAAGATTAGTTAGTACCTACTATTAGTTGTCAATAGATAGCGTTACTTGTATCGATTTTTTACTATCTCAAATATAAACTTCTTGAAAACTTAAATACTTATTTCTTTAGTATTAAAATGATTAATATTCTTTAGTATTAATATGATTAATATTCCTTCCGTCGTAATTAGTGTTTAACTCCACAGAACGTTTTTTGCGTTATCAAGATTCGTTAGTACCTACTATTAGTCAATAGACAGCGTTACTTGTATCGATTTTTAACTATCTCAAATATAAACTTCTTGAAAACTTAAATACTTATATCTTTTACTTAGAGTGAAGCGATTACAATGAAATAAACACTAAAAGCTACTTTGATTTATTTGTAATTTTTATGTATAAAAGTTGTTTAAATTTATTGTGTACTTTTTACGTGATACGTGTTCACATAAACAGACAAACAGATAAACAGACAAACAGACAAAAATTCCAAAAATGTTGGAAATGGATTCTGTTAATTATCCTTTAAGACCCTGGCAATTTTTTTTTTATATTTTCAATGTACAGAAACGACTTTTCTACAGATTTATTATAAGTATAGATATGATTGATGATAATTTAGAGACCGTCTGGCCATACCGTCTTGCATTCGTTGGATTTACGCTCGGGAAAAATAAATATTTTCATTTCACCGCTGTAAAAGAAAAAAATATATAAATAATGATAAACTAACTAACTATACTATTAACATTTACTTTTTTTAGCTTCACGCTGTATCCCGCACACAGCAGGGTAGGCAGAGGGAACCTAGTGTTAAGACACTCCGTTCCCCACTTTCTGCCGAATTCTGGAGGCATTGCGTGTTGAGTGGCAGAACTCAACGCCGCACTTTGCCTCGACACCAGAGCGAAGAAATGAAAATACAAATTTAAGTAAATATTTCATCTGCTCGAGTCGGGATCGAACCCACATTCAGTCGGTTTTACAGTCACACTTCGTGCCGCTGCGCCACGACTGGCTTCTATTTAACATAGCCTGGCCACAAGTTATAACATTTACTTATAACTTTTTATTCTATTTTTACAGTAGCTACGTAACTAACAATTGATGCAAGAAACAAAATGGTTATTATTTTTATTTTCTTCAAATACTAATAGTAGATATATTAGCTAAACAATAAAAAAATATCGACAGGCTATAAAGAATAGGTGATCATTGACTTGGAATAGGTGATCAACTTAACTTTCGAACAACCTCTCTACTTCTACCTTTGTTTACATTTAAAATGTACAAATTACATATTATCATTATAAGGTTTGGAAATTTAATATGCAAACATTAATTACGAAATTAAAAGTCAAGAGTAACGGTTAGATAGATCCATATATATAAAGGTTTCCTAAGTGCTCTTTGGTTTTGCCGGTTAATAAACCCATCCATTCTTCTTCTATTTGGATATGCTTAACAAGATTGATAAAGGCTACAATATTAAACACACGAATATACAGTGCACATTGGAGTGGGCCTAAAAATATAAGAACCTATATACGAATACTAAATTTAACACTTAATTTTTACTGATTTAAATTAACCTAGTACAATGAGGCATTATAAGAGCATAAACAAAATAATTTTGGTACATACAAGTAACAAAACTAACTAAGGAAAGTATTTTATTATATTCTTAATATTAATAATAATAAACTTAAAACACTGCAGTGGTAAAATACATGTCAAAATACACTTATATAATTAGAAATATATATTCTATTTCTATGTTGAGAAATAATTTTCCACAATTGCTGTTCTCGCAGCAAAATGTTGTCTTCTTGTGCAAGTTCTTCTTGCACAATGTAATCCTCAAGAAGAGTCATGTTATGTCATAACATGACTCTTCAAAATCAATAGTATCGACTAGTTCATGTTCAATTAACATGATAGCGAGATTGTATTTTTCATTTTCATTCTCTTATTTTTCTTGTACATTCATTGATTCTTGAATGAAAAAAAATTAGAAGAATTGATCGTCGACTTTGATGCCCCTTTCCATTTGTTGCCCGGTGCGACTGCACCGCTCGCACCTACCCAGCTACGCCACTGTGTTATGACAACACAACACAAGCCACAATAACTTTTAGTACCTTCGGAAGCTTAAGTTGCATAGCTGTTTGCAGACAGGGAAACCTTCTTTTAAAAACACCAAAACATCTTTTTATTGTGTTGCGTGTTCTTATATGGGCTCGATTTTTTTCACACAACCAACACCAACAACATTTTTTTCCTCACAAAAACTACGAGAAAGAGATTTGAGAATAGTTTAAGCAGCCGCGTCCGCATGCTTAACTTTACACTGACATAAGTATGGTTTGAGCGCTGTTAAACGTGTTTTGCTCAGTTGTGAAACGCAAAATACATTCAAAAGCAAACGTTGAGCACGCTACTCAGTCCAATGCTCAAATATTGAGAATGGTTTGAGAAAACTCAAATAAGAAACAAAAAAATGCTTAAGTACAAGTTGAGTACAGCTTGAGACGTTCTTAACTTCAAATTCTCAATTCAGAAACCGGCTGTAATATAGCTAAAATCATCTTTTAGTAGAGTTTAAAAAAGTAAAATATTTTAGTATAAGATCTGTAGAAACTGAATTTTACAGATTATACCAACAAGTCATCAGATAAAATTGCTGTAATAAAAAAGCGCTATCAAATGCAGCATGAACTTGATCTTCTCACCAGGACGATTTTATTAAGGATAAGGATTTTTTTTTGTTTTTAATTCGCATTAAAGCGTGTTTTTCAAAGTTTACTGTAGCTGCCCAAGTTCACACTGACCGGTAATGCTACTACAACTCTAATACAAAACAAATCTGATAAACGAACATTTGTTTATTATATCAAAAAATATACACCATCCAGTAAAAAAAAGGTAAGATATTTTAACTACAATTCTGTTCCCTACTGTGTCGTTCGTGTCTTGTTATCAGAGCAAGGAAATGAAAGTATCTCATTCCCACGAGTGGGAATCGAACTCACAGCTGTTGCGCTTACAATCAGACGCTGTTGCACCACAACGGCTTCTGAACTATTATTACATCATCTTAATAAGTAAAACACATAGCTTTTATTGAAAATTTATTATCAGTTGTATGGCCAAACAATACTCTCTATCCAATCTATGAAGCTGGAAACTCTGGTATATACTCCTGGCAGGTTAGGTCTGGCACAGCCCACTCCAAAAGAGGTCACTCCTATTATATAGTGCATTGAGCCTTCTATGGGGATAGGTACTGGGATTTTTACTTGAAGAGGACCTCCAGAGTCGCCCTGGAATTTGGAAATTAAGTAGTTTAAGGCAAATATTTTGGACAAATCACACTAATATTATCTAAAGATTGTCGATCAATTGAGATGTTCCTAACTGATTACAAAGCTATTTTTTTTATTTTATTTTCGCTCTGGTGTCGAGGTAAAATAATATAATATTCGGCAGTATCTGGGGAGTGGAGTGTTAATTAATATTAAGCTACCCTGCTAAATGCAGGCTACGGCATAAAGCTTATTTTTTTTTATTCTATTACATTTTCATAGATATATTGAGACGCAGCTGGCTTTATATAAATTTACTTAAATTTCCCTTAACAACGCAAGCCCAATCCACGTCAGTTAATAATCATTTTTTTTTGAACACGAAAGCTACCGAGTTAAACCTGTTCGGTAGAAATACCGTACAATCAACAGGATCCAAATTGAGATAATTAGTTCTAAACCAATGTATTATTTACAAAAAACATTATTTATATCGACATACGCGTTTTGTCATATATTCATTTTAAAGTAAGTTATTTTTATATACTAGTGGCAGCCCGCAACTTCGTTTGACTGGACTTTGTGGCCCTTGTACTACCTGCTGTGATATGTGTGAAAGTTGCAACTATTAGCATGCAAAGAGAACCTAGTTTTAGGACGCCTCAGGTCGGCGTTTTATATTCCAAAATACGAGTCACTGCGTGTTGACGAATCAACGAGCCAAAGAATTTATTCAAGAAAATATTAAACAAAAATTTCAATTTATCTCTGCACAGCGCCATCTATTGAATTTAAAATTGAACAATTCACGGACACAGATAAAAAAAATCATACTGAATTATGCTATACTCTGGCTATTAATGCTAGTAATACGGCTATTTTGGACAGTAAAGTACATGAACAGCGTAGAATATTACTTATAAATATAAATTTCCTTAACCGTATAGTGAATATTTTATATTCTACTTTAGAACACATAAAATTAATAAATAATAATAATAATACTCACAAATACATATAAACTAATATTATTCTTACATTATATAAACTATTTACAAAATTGCTTAAAATTAAATAATTAATATTAATATGTAAAATTAAACTAAATTAAAATAAAATTATGTAAAATTAGAAAAATATTTTTTAAAATCATCCGCACGCAGCGAATTTGAATTGAAAGCTGTTTCGAGTTTTATTGCTATGCGTGACGGAGGCTGCTTAGTAGAATTGCTACGTTTAAAGAGTTGGTTACCATCCCTTGCGACGCTCACTTGTATATCTAGTGCACTCTTTACTTGCATTCAATTTTATTTTATATTTATGTTTCGCTTATCTCTTTCTTTTAGTATTTCTTTAAATTTCTTTCTTTCCTTCTGTGAGTGTAAAATTATTGTCTTTTTGTGTATCTTGTGTGTTAAATAAATTCGGACAATTTTTCCACAAAATTTTGGAATTTTAATTTTACCCCATAAATATTAAATAATACTAAATAGCGTTGCGCGCGCTATAACCTATTATCCTTTACTCCTGTTTAAACATAAAAATAAAGGGAAAATTAAACAATAACGTGTATATACCTGACAAGCATCAACACCACCGGCTAACTTCCCAGCGCATACTTGATGTTCCTTAATCCCGCACCAAAGTCGGTTGCATGCTGGTCGAAGCAAGTTGTCACATTGTTTCGAATCAATAATATCTACAACTGCTACTTGAAGTTTAGGAGTTGTGGTTCTTGTTGCTAAAAATATTATTTCGTAATTTAAAATAAAAAAAATTAAATCAGCTTCACGCTGTATCCAGCACACAGCAGGGTAGGCAGAGGGAACCTAGTGTTAAGACACTCCGTTCCCCACTTTCTGCCAAATTCTGGAGCAATTGCGTGTTGAGTGGCAGAATTCAACGCCGCGCTTGGCCCCGACACCAGAGCGAAGAAATGGAAATATAAATTTAAGTAAATATTTCATCTCCTCGAGTTGGGATCGAACCCACAACCAGTCGGTTTTACAGTCACACTTCGTGCCGCTGCGCCACGACTGGCCACGACTTTCGTAATTTAAAGCGAATTAATGCAAGTTCTCGGCGTTAAGTATGTATTCAACACGCAGTCTCGAAAAATCTGTGTAAAGTTGAGACCGAAGTGTCTTACAATAGGTTCCTTTATATCAACACTACCCTTAAATTACATTTAGGATAATTCTTATATTTTAAAATGTACATGATCTTCTACTAAAATTAACAATATGTAAATAAAACCAGTTAAGTACGAGTCAGACCTAGACTTCCAATTTTAGAATTATAGTTAACGAGTTGTTGACAAACATGAGTTTGCGGACATGTGGACTTATTTTGTATGAAGTGAACTACAAATAAACTAAACTAAACTAGCTTCACGCTTTATCCCTAGCGGGGTAGTCAGAGAACGGAGCGCCAAACGCTACGGTCTCTACATACCTCTGTCGCCTCGTCCACTGTCATCAACCTCTTCATATATGCCCTCCGGGGGGTCCTCATGCTTTTTACGTGACCTTCCTCCAGTATCTTTGATACTGTGTTTTCGAAGGTCAACCGAGGTCTCCCCCTACGTCTCTTACCGCAACTACAAATATAAGTTTATATTTTGTTTTCTATTAATTTTCACTTTCAGATTTTTTCTTTTGTTCGTATGAAATTTGGGACAAAGTGAGTGAGTAACTTACTCATTCACTTTTTCCCAAATTTCATAAATTTTATAGGTCTTCATAACATGGTGAATGTAACAAAGGATAAAAGCACATATCTTTCGATTGCGTTGACTAAGAATGATTTTTGCTTGATTTTTTTACACCACTCAACCTCAACTATAAGGATTCCGTTTTTACCTTTTGGGGTACGAAAACCTAAAAATGTGATGTTAAGTTTGCTAAACTACAAAAATAAGAGGACCATTTATGTATATTATTACATACTCATTGACCATCTTGTAAACTCTTGTAATCCCTAAAACGATAACAAAAGTAGTAGTTGGTTTCATTGAGAACTATATTTATTATTTAAGCTTTTTTTTCATTTACCTGTTTCTACAACACCCCAACCGGTCAACGTAGCTGATGTACCAAGTTGCGAAGTATCAAAGTTACTCCAAAGACACGCTGGCTGGAGGTTATTCTTAAAACTTGTTATCGTTTCAATCTTCATTAGAGCTATGTCATAATATTTCATAGGCGACGAATAATTGGGATGAACGATTATTGATAAAATTCGATAATCTTGTGGATTCTTACCGCTGGAATACTAAAAATCAGGAAGAATATACTTTTAATTTTAAAACAAAAGTAAATTATATATCATTCCCAAATTCAATTTTTTTTTTATAGTATTATTGTACAACAAAAACAATTTTCAATAATGCCTTATCCGCATAGTAGGAAAGACACTCCAACCACCTGTAATTCTTTTATTATACTGCATTTATCATAAGATTGATTATATTATTTAAATATTCATTCATTTTTCATAATTTTGAGAAAGTGCAAGCACTACGTGGCTACTTGCGAGGACGTAATTGGCGGCAAATGCGCCCCCTGCGGGACTGTAGCCTATGTTTGCGGCCGCAAAGATAGGTAAAAAACAAAGCTAATCTTCTTAAAATTTCCTTGATGACGAAATAAATTTTGCTCGTAAGTCTTAATTTCTTTTTTGTATACATGGATATTGAAACTTACAAGGAAATTTTATGAATAAACTTGTAAAATTAAAATAAATCAACGCTCTGTTTACGGTCGCAAGCCCATTATAGGTGGTTTGCGGGCGAAGCTGCGAGTGGGCCGCAGTCATCCTATATAATCATTCACCCAAATTGGAGATCGAATTGATAGTCAATGCTAGCAAACAGTCAGTCGGTAAAAAACAGGCAGGTCAGCCAGTTGTAAGTCAGCCAAACTGCACTAAAATAGATTCAAATAACATACTTACAATATCAATAAGATCCTTATCACCGAGTCTAACGATTTCTGGAACAGCGTTCGCCACAGTCGAGTCGAGCGGTGACTTAGAACAGTGTGCCGCTGTCAGAGTGAACCTGTCGCTAATGAGGGAGCATCCACACTTAAATATCCATGTTCCTTTTCTGGCTCTCCATCCCACTCCTCCCTGAAGTTGATATAATGTGACTTATCTGAAAAACTGAGGCCATTCATGGTGCAGATGCATACATTATTACTGTAATCGCGATTGGTTGTGGGTTCAATTCCCACTCGAGAAATGAAATATTTAATATTTTCATTTTTTCGCTCTGGCGCCCCACCTGGCGTTGAGTCCCACCACTCAACAAACAACGCAACGAAAATGGGGAACGAAGTGTCTTAACACTAGGTTCTCTCTGCCTACCCTGCTGTGGGGTACAGCGTAAGGATAAAAAGAATATCTTCAACAATATCTTGTCGTAGGTATGTTTAGCCTTGTCTTATTTTAAATCTATTTCAAAAGTAAGAGCCGACTGATTGGTTAAAGCATTTTTTTGCAAAATACCTTTGGTAGATAATAAGAGATAATAAAAGAAAAAGCAAGGCAAGGCGTTTCAGTATAACAATATATACATGATAATTTATATTTTTTGAGAAATATTGAAATATTTTTGAGAAATATTGAAATATTTTTAAGAAATATTGAAATACTTTTATATTTCTCAATATTCATTTTGGTTGATTTAGACGTAATAATAAGGGGATGATAAGTGCTTGCCATTAGAATTCTGCTCAATTCACAATTGCTCACAATTCAAAATTGTATGAAATTTCATTACATAAAATAGAATAGTAGAGAACAGAGCATAACAAAACAGCACCCAATAAAAATGATATTATACATTCTTTATTCCACACAAAAATCATTGACAATATATATATATATATATATATATATATATATTTTCCTTATTTCATCAAGCAATCCCTTACAGACAAACTTTGATTAAAAAAAATGTTTATTTATTTTTTAGGAAAACCAACAGTATCTACAATAACTATTAACATGTAACACAAAAAATTTGAATTATACAAACCAATCAAGCTTGCACAGACTAAATATACATACATTTAAGAAATAACAATTTATGAAAGTAAAAAAAACCGCAATATATACGAAACGTAGAATATAAGAACTTTTAGCAAAGGGACAAAAAGACATCTACGAGTATGTAGGTACTCTATACCATAATAAATCAATCAAAATATATTCCTCTTACTGTTACATTAACAGTCCCTATAAAGCAAACACTATTCATAGAAGTCAAAGAAATATACCATGTGTGGAAATTCTCCAGGACTCGCATTCACTCCTCCGATTACAAAATGACGCCCAATAAATCCGCCTTTCGCCCTTAATTCTGTCATACCTAAAAATATATTAATCATACAAAAAATCTAAATATGTGAAATCGTTATTTTAAATATACATATAAAATTTTGCATAAAAACAAAGAAAGTAGTAATATTTTTTCGAAATTACTCGTCAAAGTCCGTAAAAATGAAGATTGAAGATTTATTTTGCTTCACGCGACGTAAAAAGTTAGGCAAGAGAACTTAGGGAGAATTCACACTATTGGAACGGTTCGTTCTCGGCCCAATTTCATATTCTTACAAACGTGATTGGACCGGAATTTTACTGGACCGATAGTATTATTGCTCTCGTTATTTCTCATACAAGAATATTTTTAACATACTAAGATTTTAGAAAAAATCGTAGCCTGTAGTGTAAATTGCCATTTCGTGTTAAGATTTGTCGTTCCCCAAGCACTGCCCAATTATTGAGACATTGCCGATTGAGTTGCGGAACTGATTGCCGCGTTTTGTCTCGTTACCAGAGCGATGAAATGAAAATAATTTATCCCCACGAGTGAGATTCGGACCTATACAACTGTTGCATTTCCATACAAACTGTCGGTTTTTATAGTGATAGTTATATCTTAATAGAAGATAATATTTATACTTACATACAGCAAAATTGATCCTTACTGCTTCTCTAATTTTCCTGTCCCAAATATATTCTATGCATTCTGAATGAAAAAAAAATATTATAAAATATAATAGTAATAAAAATTATGGTCTGTCAGTCTGTCTTTTGGTCCGTTCGTCTGTGGTCCTAATATCCAAAACTATAGGGCAACTTCAATCTTTAGTTTGCTAGCGGCAGGACCTTTCCTGCCGCTAGCAAACTAAAGATTGAAGTAATAATTACTTCAGTCAACATTTTTGTATGTATATATTTTTATTTCTGTTACATAAGATGTAATTTATTAGTTCTAATCCTAAAAGTAAAGCTTAAATCTGGAGGTGTAAATAAATTTGGAATTAGTTGATTCATGTCACGAATATAAAAAAAATGTAGTGGTTCTAACTTGTTTCACTAATTCTACGTCCAGGCTTCCTGAAGTTTGGCGTCGGGGGCTTATTCAAGTTACAGTCATCTACAGTTTGAGGCGAACGTCTTTTGGTGGTGTTATCTATATTTATATACCCATCCTGAAATACGATAAAAGAGACATTTTGGACAAATTAAAAAATGACATCTGGTTCATCCTTATTATCAAAGCCGTAGGATAGAGTCGGTAGGATTTTCAAGAAATCAAGACTAAACCATGAAAAAACTTTTCACAAATAGAGTACTTTAGTCGTGCCATATTATCATTAAACCAGGTAATCCACTGGAGACCAAGCTACTTCTAGAAAATATCCCTAGATATGCATATGTCACTATCATGACTCAGAAAGTTTATGTTTGTTTATGATGGTTTTTAATTAAGTTCCTTTCGGAATAATGTTTAAGTTTATACGCATTTTAAAATATTTTCTAATTCGTCGTCTGGATTGACAAAGTACCTATAACGCTGGAGACTGCTACCTAAAGACCTATCTTTAAAATTGGTTGGAAACAGTGAAAGTACATAAAAATATAATCACTTTATCAATCTCAGCAAATAACTATAAAAATATAAAACAAAAAAAGTTAACATGAATATCAGGACCTCGAGGTCCTTTTACTTCATATTTTAGGCAAATGATATCACTAACAGTATTAAGAATATTACTATTATTTGAAACACTTACGAGCACGGCAAGCAAACTATCCTTTCAAGTTTAATTAGAAAACTTTTGCTTCAAAACATAGCGCTATAATTTTTTTAAATAGCTATATAATGAACACTCCTTTATTTGAGTGATTTGTCACTAAGAGTGATTGAAATATATAAATCAACTTACACGTGTGATGGGATTACCCAACCATATCCATGGTTCTTCGAGCTGAAAAAATAAATGTACTGATAATTATAAAAAATATATAATTATTTATGGTATCTCTTGTAGTATTAATAATAATTATAAAAAAAAAATTCCAAGCTATATCACGCGCACAGAAGGGTAGTAAGAGGGAATGTAGTGCTAAGACACTCCGTTCTGGAGGCATTGCGTGTTCAGTGGCGTAACTCAACTACTCAGCGGTTTTGCCTCGACACCAGAGCGAAGAATTGAAAATATAAATTTAAATAAATATTTTATTTCCTCCAATAGGGATCGAACCCACAACAAGTCGGGTTTACAATCACAGTTTATGCCACTGCGCCACTACCAGCCTGAATAATTATAATTTTATATAATTTTTCCTTTATTTCCTATATTTACTGTAAGCATGACATGATTTTTCTTTAATTTATGAGCTTGTTTTGTAAAGAGTTTTAAATTATTATATATTTAAATATTTTATATAATACTAACCAAAGACCTTTTGTAGACTTTGCTGGTACTATGGATATTATGGACTGAAAGAGAATATTTTTGTGAATTGTTTTCGTATAATGTATAATGCATTATTTTTTTTTTATTTCTTTATTTTATGATAAAATCTGACATAATGAGAGTCGGATTCGCCCTCCGAGGGATCCGTACTAATTTTAGGATTGCAGTTCAACAGGAAGTTCAACTTATAAAAGTTGAAAAACTTAAATATGCATTTTGGGCATTGATTTTGTATGATATGGATTATAATTATAAGTTTGTCAAAACAATTATAGTTTTATCTGTAATATAAATATAAATTTCCTTTTTTTCGGATTTTTTCTTTACTTGTAACCAAATCTCAAAATTATAGGTTAACGGGTACATATAACATATCCAGGTGTATGGCAATAGAAAATGTCTATTAAGCTGAACAACTTTTGCTACGGCAACATTTCGTTACTTATTTTAGTACACCTGGACTATTATAAAATTAAAAAAATATTGTGTAATGGAAGTAATATTTTAGTAACATTTTAAATTAAGATTCTTTATTAAGTAATGGTTTTAACTCTCTTATATTTAGAATATTGATGAAAACCAAATTACATTATTTTTTTTATAATTAAAGAAAAAAAAGAAAAATATTTTAAATTGTGTGTACAGCACATTATTTAAAATATTTTCCTTATCCTAAGTAGGTTTACGTTTTTTTCCTTATCCAAAGCAGGCAGGTGGTAAAGACATTCCGTTCTCCACTAGCCGCCCAATTTTCGAGTCTGCGTGTGACGAAACTCAAGGCCACCCTTTGTTTTTTACCGTAGTGATAGTAGAAATGAAAATAATTCATTCCCCCGAGTGGGAATCGAACCTCAATCGTCGCGTTTACAGTTAGACACTACGCCTATTCTAGGAATACTAAAATAACATATTTAAATTTAACTTACCTAAAACTAACTGAAATATAACACTAATATATCGCATTTCATTTATATTATGAAACAGTATTTTCTTTAAAATATTTAATTTACTCTAAACTTCAACTTGAAACAACTATTACAGTCGACAGTCAGAAATGCAATGTGCAATTATACCATAATTTATAAGGAAATAAAATTAAAAAAAAATACTTACTGTACGTTAATAACGCGCGTTTAAAACGTGTTTTTAAGTAATATATTCTTTACGATTTTTCATTCGTGTGTTCATTTGTTGAGTTTCGAGCGTAATATTGTTTAGTTTTCAGTTTTCTAGATTTTTGTGACATAGAATTTTGGAGGTTTTTCTATCTGGATCTTTTATTAAGTTTATTTTAAATTCGTTATCTTCAGATTTCTGAATAGTATAGTATTTTTAGGGTTCCGTACATCAAGAGGTAAAAAGAGATTGGATGGAGGTATCAAGCTGAAAGTAAGTCTATTATATTTAAGTCTATGAACCCTTAAAACATAGAAAACTTCAGGTCAACGCAATTAAGATTTACGAAGAAATTCGCTGTGCTATAAAACTTATTTCCCGTAGACTTACGGCTGTGTATATATTTTAGAGAAAAAAACCGGACAAGCGCGGGTCGGGTCGCCCACCGAGGGTTTCGTACAAAATTGGAGGCTCGAGCTTTTTCAGAAGTTTAGCCTAGCCAGAGCCTTTCATCTTACATCTTACTTGAACTAGAGGCTTTAATATCAAATTCTCCCTGAACTAGTACTACCTGTCAAAGTCAAAGTCAAATAATTTTATTCAAAATAAGAAGTTACATGCTTCATTTTTTGAACGTCAAATAATTTACCACCAGTTCACTAAAATTAATGCCTCAAACCTGAGAAGAACCGGCGCAAGAAACTCAGCGGGACTTATTTTTTTAAAATCAATTATACAAAATCACATTTCAACGTTTCTGACAATGATACTTTGAAATAGACTGGAGCGAGCATTTCATTCCCAAGGCGTTTGATTCCCATTTATATAATCATTAATTTGGTAATAACCTTTAACACACAAACGTCTTCGTCTACTATCTACGATCCTATTGTAAAAGCGTACACATTATCCCATAAAAGAATTACGGATCCGATGTAATCGGATTACAGGTGCAATAAGTTTACTCCTATTTCTAGTATTAATATTATGTACATCACCAATTTTGGCAAAATCTTTAATATTCTTCTTAATATACATAACATTTTCAAAAATGTATTGAGATGCAACTGTCAAAATATTTATTTCTTTAAATTTTTGCCTTAACGATTCTTTAGGGTCTAAATGTGAACTGCCAAATTTCGTAATTCTAGGTACAAACCAGAAGTACCCTATTAATTTTGATTGCCTTTATAGTGTCAGAATATGCGTTCTTTGCAATATAAACGACCATATATTTTTTCTAAGTAAATGTAGAAATATGTTTTTATCAGGAAATCATTAGGCCGCAGATTTGAGTATATAGTTTGAAATTCAACTCGATATCTCTAAGCGTTTCTGAGATAAACTAACCTGTAGGTGTAGTAGTTCATATCTATTCCTGTGAAAAGATATGCAGATATAGGGCTGTCTAAATATCAGGTTGATTATCTCCATTTAAAAAACTTTGCTTTAAATGTAACTTGTAAATTTTAAAAAACTCTGTACTACGATCGTCCTGGTGAATGGATCAGATTCATGCTGCAAAACTATATATACAAAATTAAACTTCTCTCATAAAAAGTAGAAAAATGATTTGAAATGCAGTACAGATATTCTTTAACTTTTTATTATATTTTTCATAGGTTATTCAGTCGGTTTTACAGTCCCCCTGTGCCAGTCGTGGCGCAGGGGCACAAAGTGTGACTGTAAGACCGACTGATTGTGGGTTCGATCCCCATCAAGGAGATGAAATATTTACTTAAATTTATATTTCCATTTATTCGCTCTGGTGTCGAGGACAAGCGCGGCGTTGAGTTCTGCCACTCAACACGCAATGCCTCCGGAATTCGGCAGAAAGTGGGGAACGGAGTTTCTTAAAACTAGGTTCCCTCTGTCTATCCTGCAGTGTGCGGGATACAGCGTGAAGCTGATTTAATTTTAATTTGATAGGTTATTAACAAACGTGCGTTTGAAACGCTAAGTGTAGAAGCACTTATAAAAAAGAGAACAAAATAACTGGTTTGACAAGGATAAGGTAAAGCAAAAATGGTCAAATATTTATATTTATAAAACTTTATTGATTATACTAAACAAAGTTGATAAACAAGTCTCAAAAAGTAGACACAATTTAAATAATTTAAATCCTCCAGTGTTTTTTTAGCTTAATGGTGTATGCCACATATAGTAGGCGGGCAGTGCGAACCTAGTGTTAAGACACTCCGTTCCTCACTTTGCACCCATATATCGAGACATTGTGGCGGCTCAACATCGCGCGTTTTGTTATAAGAGCGAAGAAATTAAAATACTTCATACTCCTAGAAGGAATCGAACCCATAACAGTCGCAGTCATAGTCAGACCTTAAAAGCATCATCAATAAGTATAATAATATAATCAAAATTAAAATCAAAATATGCTTTATACAATTAGGCCATTACAAGCACTGAAATGTCACAGAAATGTCAGTAGCATCAATCTTATAGGAAGCTTCAACCACCGAACCACCAGTTCGGAAGGCAGTTCTGCTGAGAAAAGTCGGCAACTCGTCGGAACTCAACAGTCGCTCTTTTTAAAATATTATCTATATATACTTATAATAAATCTGTAGAAAAGACGTTTCTGTACATTGTAAATATTTAAAAAAAAATTGGCAGAGTGTTAAAGGATAATTAACATAATCCATTTCCAACATTTTTGGAATTTTTGTCTGTTTGTCTGTTTATGTGAACACGCATCACGTAAAAAGTACACAATAAATTTAAACAATTTTTATACATAAAAATTACAAATAAATCAAGGTAGGTTTTAGTGTTTCTTTCGTTGTAATTGCTTCACTCTATCAAAAGATATAAGTATTTAAGTTTTCAAGACGTTAATATTTGAGATAATAAAAAATCGACACAAGTAACGCTATCTGTTGACAAAAATAGGTACTAACGAATGTTTCATACACGTAAAGCTATCACTAATTGCGATGGGATCTATAGATAAAAGATGGCGCTGTAAAATATATTATAAATATAAAAAACATAAAAAAAATATAG
>DWQW01003866.1:0-21312 GCA_018249695.1 Heliconius erato demophoon | reverse complement strand
AAACTTTAGAACCTAAATTGAGTTAAAACAAAGCAATTGGTGAAATTTCAAGTAAATCGGTTCAGTAGTTTCAGAGAAAAATGCGGACAACAATATGTCGACAGACAGACAGACAGACAGACAGACAGACAAGAAATTCAAAAAAAATATTTTTGCTTTCTATTAGTCTTTTTAAGTATCCCTCTATCCATTTCAGTCAAAATTACTAAATTTACAGACAAAATATTTTTACTGTCTTATTATATATAGAGATTATAAATAACGCACTTTGGATTACTTATCCGTTTATTGTTTTAGGTTTTTTTAGTTCCGCGCTGTATCCCGCACATGGAAGGGTAGGCAAAGGGAACCTGGGGCCTAGTGTTAAGACACTCAACGTCGCGTTACTGGACGAGGAAATGAAAATGTTAAATATTTCATTTCCTCGTGTCGAATTCTCCAATCTGTCGCGTGCAAAGACCAAGTGTAAAGACACCCGTTCTCATTCCTTCACTAAAAAATTAAAGCCGTTCTGCTATTAATTAATAAATGCCTGTCCCGCTCGGGACATCTAATTTTGTGCAATAAAGTCGGGACAACCCTTCAAAATCGGGACTTCTGGCAACGCTAATATATTACATACGTAAAAAGACATCTACAAAGAAGGAAATATATAAATTTATGTATATTTTATGGACAAATAATTAGAATTAAGAATATTGTTAGAGATAGAATTTGTTAAGTATATGTTTGATAAAATCTCTACTGACCGTCTAACTTGGCTTGGCATTAAATATACTTTAGTCTCAATATTTTCTTTTCATCTCCATAATTTAACCCACATAGCGGTGGCAGAAAAAACCTCAAGGCATCCTGTTCTTCTGTTTCGTGAATTGAGTGGCGGAACTCAACGTCGTGTTTTGTCAAAGTATGTAAAATTTAAGCAAATTATTCCCTCCAGTATAGAGCACAACACACAACTACCATATTAGTTTCGGATTAAGTCAAACGTTGTTCCGAAAGTCTAATAAATGTTTCAAAAAAGAAACATATAGATTCTATTATAGATTGAGAATATATAGCATTTGGGTCTTTGCACAATATTCAAATTAAATTCTTATTATTTTATTTTTTTATTGCTTTCGATGTGCGTCATTAGGGGTAAGTATGTACCGCTACGACATATAAGATAATATGAGGAAAATAGGAGATGCACTTAAAAGAATATCCAGATAAATATAGTTCTTTTTTTGATATTTAAACTGCCTGTAACGTAGAAAAACACAATTCACAGTTAAGTTTATTTCCATTTATTAAAATAATTCAATTTATCATTCAAAATCATCCAACTAATTTAATCTTTTCCCTACAAAAAATCCTTTTTTATATAAGTATAAAAATTTTGAGGGGCACAATAAAAACTACATCAATATTAATATAAACAAATCTAGATTTAAAACGTAGCTTTTAGCGCCAAACTCCGTTGTTGAAGATTAGAATTGCAACGCAAGGCTGATCGACGCGAGTTAGAACGCGATGCTCTGGAAGCTTTACGACCAACAATAAACCACATTGTGATGTTAGTTCGTTCTGCTCGCGCAGAAACATAATGGCAAGAGCAAAGTGATTTTCTATTTATTTTTTAGCTTCACGCTGTAATGCCGAATTTTCGAGACGTTGCGTGTTGAGGTGCGGAATTCAACGCCGCGCTTTATCTACAAGAGCGTGACGTGTGACAGGGTTTAGTTCTAACCCATAATCATCGTCTTTGCATTCAGATATCGTCCCTCTGCGGCATGACCGCCTCAATTTTTAATAATTGTAAAAGACACATCAATATTTTACTAACATTCATCCCGACACGGTGACCTAGAACAATACTAACGTGTGTCGACAGTAGGATGTGGGAGGAAACTATAATCTTGGAAACTGTCACAGTGTCATAGACAATCAAAACTGTTATAATGTTCACTAAAATATCGACCACCACTGAAATAGCGAAATACGTCTTTGAAATAGTATTAGTAATATTTGTATAAATAAAATTTTATGTCAATTCTTTGTTAATGAAATTATTAAATATCATGTTCTTATCACGATTGTTGGTATTTATATTTATATACGATTGAACGCATTTGTTTATCAAATCAAAATCAAATAAAAAAACTATTTATATTAAGCAGATTTTTCTATAAGAAGCCGTAAATGCCGCATATGTAACTTAGGGAATGACTAATGAAGGATGATTTGCCGGGTCTTTTCAGCAGAGGTATCTTCCGAACCGGTGATAGCTTTAAGTTTATCCGGACAATTTAAAATGCTTGCAAATAGCAGTAGATTTAAAACAGGTATAGCACTAAACAAAGTGTGAGAAAACGTCAAAGAGTCTCCCAGACCAGACCAGACTAAATTGATCTGGTCTAGATAATAATATTAAATATATTTCAACGTTCGAAGAAGAATACCTACTGCATAATTTTAGATCGTTCATTTTTGTTATGAAACTACTACTACTAGCTTCACGCTTTATCCCTAGCGGGGTAGTCAGAGAGAACGGAGCACCGAACGCTACGTAATTTGTTATGATAGTAAGAAAAAACCATATTTACAGTAGTACATCATTACAGTAAATATCAATTTGACTGTTAACATGACGGATGTGGGTTCAATTTCCACATGAAGGAATGAATTATTTTTATTTCCTCGCTCCGGCAACGTTTCCAAAAAAAAGAAAGAAAGAAAATAATTACAGTATTTACAGCACAATTAATGTATAAAACCGAGCTATATCTAAAAAATATACATTAATTTTACAATGCTATTTCATTTATTATTTTTAATTTAGGTACTTTAAGTTATTTAACTTAAAGTACCTAAATTAAAAATAAAATGTTATTTAAAAAGATAACTATCGTAATGAGTCACGTCCATGTATGTACTCTTATACAATAATAATAATAATATATTTAAATTCTTCTATCAGTTCTCTCGCACTATCAAATTAAACAGAAACAACTAGGAAACTAGCTTTAATAACCATTTTAGATATTATAAAAATCTTATAAAAGTTTGGGCGGAATCCAAGTGACAATTATACAAAACCATTAGGCTAAGTGAAATTATTTTTATAGAAATCCTTCCATTGTTTATTTTTTCCAAGTAGAGATTTAAAAGTGATTCTATATTAATAAATAACAAGTATATTTTATTATTGTATATTTGGAAGGAATGTCCTGCATTTCTTCCAACAATTACAAAATGACTAATTCGACGCGCAGACGTTTGACACCTCGTCGTTTATCACTCAATACTAAAAACACATTCTCTTGCAAAAGTTGAATAAATTATTATTTAATGATTTACGTTTCGATTGGAAAAAAGGTTAAACACAAAGCTATTCTTAATAGTTTATATTTAGCTTTACGTTGTATCCTACCAGGGTAGGCAGAGGGAGCCATTCCTAAGACACTATTTTCCCCACATGCACACCCCCAATTTATAACCTATAGTGTATTGAGTGGTGGAACTCAACGCTGGGCTTTATGTATTTACCAGGAAATGAAAATGAGTCTTTCTCCTGAGTACGAATCGAACCTTCCACCACCAGGATTACAGTTAGACGTTATGCCATTGCACCTTGATGGCCTTTAGTTTATGATAAATTTGAAGAATATTTTTTTAAACGATGTTGTAATTAAACGAACATTTTTAACAACTACACAAGACAGATGACACGACCGTAGACTGAATATACACCTAGATATTTCATCTAATGAACGTTCATCAAGATATTTTTTTGCTGCTTACGTAGAAACTGTGGTATCTTCCTCCTGAGGAGTCAGACACTTTCACCCTTCACCAACAGGTCTTAATTCGCCTGCCTCTTTTTTACAATAAAAAAAAATATTTAAGTTCTCTCACTTTCGTCATTTTAAATATTGTTAAATATACTCTTTAACCTGTTCATTTCTTGATCTAAATATTAATATAAAATATGCGTCACTATATAATAATGAATCATCTCACGTAGGTGCCCAGCAGGGCGGGCGGCGTGCCTCATCACCAGTAAAATATGCCACTGTCAACCTATAAGTGAATTTTTATCATAAATCGGTAGTGTTTATGCAGTCATAACTGTATAAAAGTACTTAAGATTTCATTAATCGTATTGTATGACTGAATGAGATGTATCGACAGGTTTACGTTTTTTTTTAATTACTACGGGTTTTGTTTTTATTGCAAATGTCATATTAATCAACTTATTTCCAATATATAAATTTAAAATATTATATTTAAAATTGTCGTCGAAAAAAAGTAAATGTGGTGCAGTCTGACTCTTAACGCGATGGTTGCGGGATCGTTTCCCAATGGGGGAAAGAACTATCGGGTTGAACAGAAAATCCTATCGTATTTTAAAGAATATATTTGAATTAATTTCAATCAAACAATCATATATAGTCCGTTATTTGTTATAACTTATTGTCATGACATTAACTACGGACTTCCTATCTTAACGCATTCTGTTTTTGTTGTGTCTTCATTGCAGTATGGGACCGAGAATTTCTATGGTGGAACACTATTGCTTTTGCTGCCTTTTTTTCTTTGATATCTACGTTCAATTTATACAGCTGATTGAGGGACATTTCCGCATTGATAGTTTTCCCCTGTTAAAGCAACTCGTAGTACATTTACTCGTAGGACCTTTCCTGTCCCACCACAGACAAAGCAATACTTTTAGTTTAAAGATACTTGGTTTAGAAACTGTTTCTAATGATGTCCCTGGTGGATTTGCTATAAGATTTTTTTCTCTTAATATTCTCATAAAAATCCACTTCTTATCTCCAGTAATCAGCTTGTCCTGTCTTGTTTTTGTGTTAAAGCAAAGGCTTAAACACAAACCCAAGAGATTTAATGTGATCTCCAACAATTGTATGATGAATGTCAAACTATTCTGCAATTTCTAGATGTTTGTGGATTATTTTCTAACATGGCAATTTTCTAACATCGCAAAACATCATTATCGATCTTGGATGGTGGTCCAGATCGATCACTTTCTTGGAGGATCCAATCCCCAGAACGAAATTTGCTAAACCATCTTTGAAATGTACGAACATTTACAAATTTCTTTTCTAAATTTTATATGCAACCGACGCGTTGCTTTCGTTTTGGAATTCATACAAAATGCAACGTCGTAAATGCACTTTATCTACTGACATGTTTTTCACCGTAAATATGACAAGTAAATGATGCACTGTAAAAAAAAATCTTTTATATTAAGCCGCTGGTAAAAAATCAAAAAACATCTCAATAAATCACTAGTCAAAGTTTTTTTTATTTACAAGAAAAATTACCTGTATATTTACAATATAGAAACCTCCAATCTATTATTTTAATTTTTTTGCGTTCGTAACAAAATTAATCAACACGTCTTAAAAAATTAGATTAAAATCCCCATTTTAACTGTGAAGCTACTACTTATTAAATAAATCAGCTTCACGCTGTATCCCGCACACAGCAGGGTAGGCAGAGGGAACCTAATGTTAAGGAACTCCATTCCCCACTACTACTTATTAGATTTAGATTATTGAATTTGGAGTACTACATGTAGGTATATAGCAACCATACTTTATTTAAAACTAACGTCCTAACCCATTGAAGTTCACATAAATAAACACACCTACAAAGTGTTTTATAGCGTAGATTAGATACATAAAACTGTAATGTATACTGTTAACCTGAAGCTATCATATTGCGTTTGAACTTTGAAGTTCCTAATATAAAAAGCTCGGTCAAACCACATTCATTCTTTCTTTTATCTTTAATCATTTTGCGGAGTAGATAAGAAAACCTTTTATTAAATTTGGTGTACGTACTCACTATACTTTTCTTATATTAAAAGATACGTCTTAAGTGGCGGAACTCAACGCTGTGCTCTCTTGTTACTAGAGCAAGGAAATGAAAATAAGTTTTCCCTCAAAAATCAAACCCACAACTATCATGTTTACAATCAGACGCTGTGCCGGTACACCACAGCGGCCTCCATATGTTTAATATAAGCAAATTATTTTTAAACATCATTATTTGATGCTTAAAAATCTAGAAGAATGGCGTTATTAGTAAAATATACCCAAATTGTTAGTAGAAAATTAAATAAATTTCTACCTAATTCCCAAAAACTTGCAAAACGTGTTAAAATCACGTGTCTGTTAAAAAACCGTGAGATCGTTGAACATTTATAAATAAAAAAGGTCTATTATTACCAATAATTAATCTCTTCAGAGTGAAAAATTGGTGTGGATTAGTGACGGTAATGTAAGACAGACTCACGTGTCACGTGGAGCTTTCAAGGCGAATGCTCACTAGCGAGATGAGTTTCAGAGAGCAGTTTGTAGCATCAATTATTATTAATATATGTTCAGATTTTAGCGAAATTTTTTAGAGAAATTTAGCTTCACGTGCCTGAATATAGCAGGCCTATGTCTACTATATTTGTTACTCGGGTATGTCAGATTCTCTCTGTTCCGAGTACAAATCGAACCCACAACCATTGTGCTTACAAAAAGACGTTATACCGTTGTACCACGATCATAGGTTCTTAAAAGATATAAAAAGATTTAAAATCCATATAAATTATGTTCGTACAGATGGAGACGGATTTCGGTGAATTTCACTGGGTAGTACCAGGACTAACCTCTTGGATACTTAAGGAAATATAGAATATATATGTTATCTTAACGAACCAAATATTATTTTTATTTGTGATTAAGTAGTAGTAGTTGTGTAACTTTGTTTCTAAATTTGCAGCTTTGAAGAATAATTAAAAAAATATTAACAATAATAATGTCATTCCTGCATCCTAAGCACATCGTTCGTTTTACAGACCCAGAAGTGATAATTTTGTTAACCTATGGTATTTTAATTGTTTTATTAATTCTTATTCATAACTTAAGCTTAAAGGTAAAACAATTATCAAGAAACACAAATAAAATATAATTCTTCCCTTAGGTTAAATGTATAGAAATAAAAAAGAAATTCTACACGCCACCTAGCATTTATGGACACGAAAAAAATATAATATATAAAAATATAAAAAAAATATCGTATGAAATCTGCCTTTGATTATTGGCTGGCGTGATTACAGTCACGTCCAAAGACATCGTCATCGTTCTATAAAGCAAAACACAAAATTTCTAATCTAAAACATTCCTTAGAACCCAATATTACGATTCGGTTTTGATTAAAGACCGAGAATTCGGCCGCTGTGGCACACTTTTGTGAAACGCAAAGGTTGTGTGTTCAATTCTCACTAGGGAGAATAAATTTAGTTGATGTCTTTGCTCTGGTAAGAAGACATAGCGCGGCGTTTAATTTCGCAAGATAGATTCAACAATATTTTGGGTTCCCTCTGCTTATCCTGCAGTACGGTAAAAAGCAAAACAGTAACAAATGATTGAACTTTTGCATATGATAAAGGCGTTTCGCGTCATATTGCATCGCCGCGATGATGTCGACTCTATTTCCGTTGCATTAAAAATAGTGCGAAGTTTCGTAGCGTTGTGTAAAAATAAACCTTTATCTACTGAAGCGATTGCCCGCAATAATTTGCTTGTCGACCGAATTATTTACATCTAAATAACTTTATTCATGTCTCTCTTATATAATCGTTAAGAATTATTTAAAGATTTATAATTTCATGAGTTATAAAGTGTTTTGACGTCCTAGTGACGCGTTGGGTAGGTATCTGACAACAGGCGATGGTTGTAGATTCTAATTAGACTTTACATTACATTATATTATTAAAATAATGTTTCTATTTAACTACTGCCTTTACAGGTAGTATTTAAAACTTGCCAGGGACCAAAAAGAAAAACGTTAACATAACATATTCCAAAATTTATAATAATTCTACTTGAGCGATATATAGAGAAGAGTTCTTTTATTTAACCTTCAAACTGTATTCCGCACGTAACAGGTTTAGCAGAGGAAATCCAGTATTAAGACACCCTCTTCCCCATTTTCTACTGACTTAGATATTATAGATATTAGATATTACTTACTTTGATATTATATTGTCTTTCCAGGGCGAGGAAATGAAGATAATACATACCACCGGGTGCGTATCGAACCCACAATCGCCGCATTTACACCACAGACGCTGCAAACGCTGCTGTCAATAGATTTTCATAATTAACGTATTAAATGAAATAATTCAAAAGGAAAAACCAAATGAAACGAAACAAACAAATAAACTACATATTTTATATAACTTGTCAGATTGAATGAACAAAATATATTCGATGACGTTGTTTTAAATCAGATATCGTTTTCATGGACACGAGGAAGAACGTTTTAATTGAGCGAACGCCTGTTTGAGGAATACCGCCCCCTAAACCGCGTTAACAGTAATAGATCGACCGGGCGTTGTGCCAGCGACACGTCTATTATACACTAGTACAATATTTAACACCTTTTAAGTCAATAGAAGTTATGTAAAAAATAAATTATATAGTAATTAAATAAAATATTAGGTTTGAGGTCGTCGTGATGCTGGGGCACAAGCATGCAACTGTAAGCGGCCTATATTTTCTGTATTGTATCATAATGTTTATAAAATGAAGAATTAATTTCTTATGTTGATCTGCCTATGCCGCTTCCATTGTCCTGATATAATAAAAAAGATATGTATTTCTGTTAAAAAAACACATCTTCACGTTCATTGTCAAATATGCAGTTCGGTTTCGTCACTCATCACTCAACATAACCTATTTTTCATCAGTGGCAGAAATGTCACCAACGACTAAAAATGTTTCGTTACTCATGACGTATAAAAAATATTAAATAACACAGCAAAAAAAAAAAACAAAACAAACACAAGCAAACAAACGGTTCACTTGTTTTGACTGTTGTAATTATTTATAATCTGTCCCTACAGATATAGATAAAACAAACGTCTATATCTCTGATGACAGTACTCTATTGTTCGTCTGTGGTAATATAAAACAGATTAAACAATAATATAATAGTATAAATTACCTCACAATTTTCTTAGCACTTTAACATTTGACTGATAATTTCTTAGAACTGTGTTTACTAGTAATTCATCAGTCCGCGGTCGTCGGCAACCAGCCAGGTGCATTTTATAATGGCTTCTAGAAGGAAATCTCGTATAATTGATTGTCAGTGTTGAGGTGTGAACGGTGTACATCAATTATTATTATTAATTTTCATTGTAACTTACTACGTGCTGGTAATTTGTTTACCAACTACTATTATTTTGGTTTGTATTTATGTTGGAGTATGACGCTATTGTAACATTGTAAGAAAGTGGCCGATTGATTGATTTCATTTTAATGTGGTCGATTCAATTTTCATACACGAAATATTGAAAATTAAATATTTTCTGGGTCAAGTATTTTACTTTACAGAGGCTAAACCTGGCGCGTTGAGTTCCGCCTCAACACACAATGTTTCCAGAATTCGGCGGAAAGTGAAGAAGATAAAGATCCTAGCGACTTATCAAATTTGTCACTTTCTAACCCATTCTTCATGTATTATATGGAAGTATTCTCCAACAAAACCATCATTACCTATAAGCAAAAATTGATATTTATCAATAGTAAATAGTTCTTGAGAATATCGAGTTCAACCGAACAAATTCATCTCCTCGAGTGGGGATCGAACCCACAACCAGTCGGTTTTACATTCACACCTAGTGCCGCTGCGCCACGACTGGCCTCATATGCCTATAATATTAATATAGATAAATAACAATAACATAACAAATCAGGCCAAAATGCATGTCTGCTTTCTATAATCGTACTATGAAATCATCGCGGGCTTAGTAACTATATGTTTGTAGAAAGTTATTTAAAAACTTATGGTTTTATAAGCTTATATATTTACATTTCTTTAAAATAATGAACAACTTAGTAATATATAGTTATGCTTTCGGTGGCGGAACTCAACGCCGCGCTTTATTTAACGAGACTGACAACATCGTTAACATTTCACTACGTGAATTTAGAAAATATGAACATTGTAAATATTGTTAATAGTTTAGAATTATAACATTCTTCAGAAATGAAGAATGTATACCGAATTTCTGACAGAACAACAGTAAATTTCACTTATATATACTTATAGGAGATTATATTATATTAATGTAATAAAGTACTTATTTACAGACGTGTATTGTACACCAATGTAGTTTTAGTATATAACGTTAGATTCCTGATATATAAATAAATAAATGAGGAACGTATAGTTTCATCTTGCTGCGTTCATGTTTATTAATATAATATTTTTTAGAATTCCGTACGCCAAAAGAAAAAAAAACTGAACCCTTATAGGATCATGTTGTCCATCTATCTGTATGTCAAGACCATTTATGTCGAGACCGCGTGATTGTGGAGGTATGAAGCTGAAATTAATCTCAAATGTTTAGATACCCCGATAATCTCAGAGATCCCTTAAAGTATAGAAAAAAAATCTAAGTCAACGCAATCAAAAGTTACGATGACCGTTTTTGCTGCATATTTCACGAAACCCCCGCGTAATAAAAATCTATAGGTGACTTTTCGTTGACCTATAGTTATGAAATTTGGCAGGAAACGAGAACTTACAATACAAATAAAGGAAAAATCTGGAAGGTTTACAGGCTTTTCTTAGTAAAAAAAACATATTTGTAGTTCTTCTCACAGTGAAAGCCTCAAAAGGGAAGCCTTCAGAGGCCGTCAACTTTTGTAAGTTACTTTTCGTTATCGTTACTTCTCGTTGACCTGCAATCCTAAAATTTTTAGGATCGTAGGTTTAACTAAATAAAGAAAAAAATCCTTCTAAACATAACCAAGTAAAATGATACTTAAGAATATTATTAAACACGTACTTGAGAGCTAAATCTGGATTACGCATCTATTACGCATAAAACAATAATTTGAAGTGCTTATAAAATTTAAAGGTCAATCTAAATACTACTACGAGGATAATCGCGATGTTTACATAACTATATTCCTAGGCGGCTGCGGGAGAAAACGCATTAGCGCTCAACGATAAACAGATATGCGCCATACATTTAGTTGCTATCGAGTATCGACCCGCTAGGAGTATATTTTGGTACCTGTATTGTTCAATTTTAGCCTGTTTCATTTAAGTAATAAATAATCACTTATTTTTCAGTTACACTCTGCCATCGAGCAGGGTAGGCGGAGAGAACCTAGTGTTAAGACACTCTGGTCCCAACTTTACGTCGATTTTTTTGAGGCATTGCGTGTTGAGTGACGGTATTTGATTTGATTTTATATAGTATCGTACTATATAATTTTATTATTTTAATATATTTCCCGCCTACCTTTCACAACATCACACTTTTAGCATATATCATTGTCTATTCAGATCTTTCCTATAGTGATATCACACTAATACAGGTAACTTGAATCAAAGTTTATTATGAAGAGTAGAAACTAATACCCTCGGCCAGCAGCGACCATGTTTTGTAAATACGACGCGGACACGGTGTAAACTGCACCTACATATACTAGCACCTATACCGTTTACTAGCTGTAAGTTTTCCAACATTTGACATTCTAAATATTCTTTTATAAAACTTCACTTTATGAAATTATGTATGTATTATAATTATGTTTTAGAGGTTCGTTTAAAAATAATTTAGTAATTTATAAATGTAATAAAATATTGTAACGCAGTGGCTCGCGATATGGGTTTGACTTTGACTCTCGCTCTGCTAACAAATAAAGCGCGGCGTTTAGCTCTGGTATTCAACACACAATGTCTCTCATTAGCACTAAGTTTCCTCTTCCTCCCTGCTATATGCGGGTTACAGTTTCAAGCTGTAAAAAAGCTAAACAAAAATACAATGTAACAATGACATAATTATATTTAAACACATAATTATTTATTTTCAATCACTTTAATAACAATTATCAAATCCATATATAACAGACATTTAATATTTTTTTTAATAATTTTTTAATTTTAATTTACAAATGAAATAAAACTTTAAAAAAATAAAAGTAAAAAGTAAAATCTACTTAGTTAGTTTGTTAAAAACGAATCACTCATTCAATCTAATCGTACAAATGGCCGGCGTCGATCCGCAACGATCAATATATCGATCGTGAGATAGCTAACATCACATACAGGCCAGCTGAGATCAAAGAGGTTTTACTGACTGTTAAACACATCAAACGGATTTGAAAGCTTTAGCTTCAATTTCGTCTACAATACAATGTCCCACTTACAGCGTGATTATTACAAAATATACAATAAATACCTGTCGTTGTGTGTTTTAGTCTTTTAACGTTTAATGTAAATTAGTACGTCGTAAAACAACATTATAATACGAAAATATGTATACTTAGATTAAGTAAAATTCCAAAAATGAAATATTAAATATGATTTTTTTTAATAAATACCTTTTTTGAACTGCTTTTTGGTTTAATTTTTACAAAATGTCAAATTCGCTATGAAGATTAAATTTTGCGTTTTAAGATCATTGCCTGCTAATGATGGAACCTAACACTGCATATTTAGAGTAAACTTTTTTCAGCCTATCGCTGTTCACTGCTGATTTAAACCTCGTTCATAGACCCCCGTCCTGGTAAACTGAGTGCTGAGGCCTGAACGAGACCTTCGTAAACAGTTGACCACTTGACATTAATTCCTAGAATAATATTGTGATAACAAAGTTAAAAGTATTTTCCAAATAATTTATAACTAACTAGCTTTTGCCTGTGACATCGTCCTCGTTGCCAAATGAAAACAACTAATGGCCTAAGATCCCTTTGTATAAATCTGCCAGTATCTGTTTTTTTAATTAAAATTATTTTTAAGAATGATACATGATAGTAGAATAGATTACACTAGGATTGCCTGGAAAATTCGTGCCGCAATCATGTTTAATTAATTTTATAGTAATTCGTTTCTGTTGAAAAATTGCACTCATATGTTTTTATGTGAATCCAACATCATTTAAAAGAAAATCGCATAAGGGATTGCAAAAATAATGGTTGCCATCTCTCAATCTGTCGCCTACCTCAGGATACTGTAACCTCTAGGTTTTTTCGATTAATGGACTAACCGACACAGTCTGTCACAGAGTGTGTTTTCAAATATAGATAAATGCATTTAGCTAGACAAACTCTTCAGCTTTATAATATTATTTAGTATGAAACTATAGATAGATTTAGTTGTGCAAATATTACGTAACTAATGAACAATATGCCCACCATTTCTATAATCAAAGTTGTACATTTAAAACGCGCCCACGTCAGACGGATCTATAGATAATATAAATTGTCGAATATTAATATTTTCGTTGTATCGCACGTTTCCTTGGTTATTTCATTAATTTTATTTTCAAGAACTTTTATTTTTAGATAATAGATGGCATACGCACTA
This sequence comes from Heliconius erato demophoon, assembly GCA_018249695.1. Taxonomy (NCBI): domain Eukaryota; kingdom Metazoa; phylum Arthropoda; class Insecta; order Lepidoptera; family Nymphalidae; genus Heliconius; species Heliconius erato. Next base: position 7,917 of record DWQW01003866.1, on the reverse strand, counting down.
ATGTAGGATCGCGTCTTGCGGGACTTGCGTTTAACACTTAAACATGGTAGGATTTGGCTTCTTAGTAATTAAAACAATCAAAATTGAATACTTAAACATTTTTATTTACTTTGAAATAAACGTTAATATAATTTAAAAAAACTTGACTCCTATTTGTCCCAATTATTTTATTGGCGAAAATAAAAACCATATTAATTCTTCATATTGAACTTGGCTGCAATTTTCACAATTATGTGTTTCATATGATATTTTATTTTTCATTAATCTAATTCTCCTTAGAATATTTATATGCAATTTACCTTTCTACATACTTGACAGTGTTTGGATCTATAACAATTATTGAAAAAAAATGTAAATAAATAATATAAATAGAAACAAAACACAGTACCTGTATTATAACCGCAAGTATAAAATAAGTAATGTATTTTATGTACATTTAAAGCTAAATTAATTATAATACTGTAAAAATATCAAAAAATAAATTCTTCCTTTTCCTTTTACCGTCACTCAATACGATGTCTTAAAAATTGTGCGGAAGGTATGCAACGGAGTGTGCTTATATACGTTATAAAGAGTTAATAAAAAAACATTGAGACGCTTTCATATGCGTCAAAAATATCTATTACTGTAGTTTTTATTATAGAAACAATGCTTCTATTATATCAATCATAAGAGTATATTTTAAAAAATCTACAAAAAAAAATATTTCGATCTTATTATATTATTTGTATGTGTGAATAATATAACATAATGTCAATCATTTAAGCCTTTAATAATTTGTTACAATTATAAGACTTAATAATTGACATTATAGTTAAGTCTCTCACAACTTTTAAATTATTCTTTTAAAAAAAGTTTCATTCATTTAAAATTCGTTTCATTCATTTAAAAAAAATAAAACAAAAAATAATTACCAAAACAAAATCAGTCAACAACAATCGAAGATCCAAAACCCAACAACAATAAACAATCACTCTCTAATCAATAGTTATAAGAAAAACTTTAAAAACACAATAAAAAAAATCATCAATTTGTCAGTCACTATAATGTCACTTTGTCGCATAAAACCGCGGTGTGACCGGCGCACGCGCATCACTAGCACTGTGGGCGCAACGTGAGTGTTTGCCAAGACCGTTTCACACGTACGTTCATTCGTACACTTGGCCAATGTTTCAGGGACTTGGGCAGGGGTGTTACCGTCTTTATAATGTAGAAAGATATAACTATATATATATACAAATGAATGTTAGTGATTTATTTGTTTGTCACATGCATGTATTTAATTTTTATATCCCGTTTTTAGTCCCGGTTTTTTTAGATTTATCCCACATCTATCTGATTATCAGAGACTACTACTACGGAGGCTACTTCGAAATTATTATGAAATAGACGAATGCATTTTCTAATGGCAGTAATTTATCGATTTTTTGTTTGCCATGGAAGCGTTTATTTTTCAATTATATTTAATGTCATAATTAAAAATACTGGTTAAGTGCGAGTCGAGCTCGTCCACCGAGACTTTCATACCAATTTCACGATTACAACTTTTAAATTTTTATTATAAGTATCTATCCTATACATTTTGCTTACGCGGCGAATTTCATATAAAATGTACCAAAATTCATACATAAATGCTCGTATTTTTTGATTGCGTGAATATCAATTTCAACTTAATACCTCCACGCTCTTTCGAGATAAATGATCTTGACAGGCGGAAAGACGGAGAACAAAGTGGTTTTATAAAGTGTCCGTTTTTACCTTTTTATAAATGGAACCCTAAAAACCACCATGTGAATAATTATAAGCAAAAATACTCCCAAATGAAGTAATCTCATTCTAAGCTACAGCCCTGAAAAGACAGCGGTATAACTAGATATAATGTAAATAAATTGTTGGACAATAAAATCGGCCAACGCAAATGTCCAGCAAACATGTGGCCAACGCATAAAATGTTATTTTGATAATTTGGCCGTCTTATTATTATAACGATATCGACGCTTCTGAAAACAATTTTAAAGAGATACATTGATAAATTTGCTTTTTCCTTTCGCTTTCTGTATTTCATACAATGTTATAATGTTAAAGTTGTCACTCAGCACAGCAGCAGCACAGCGTCTCACTGTAAACGCTACGGTTGTGGATTCGATTTAGATTGGGTGGTGCGTGAGTGCAAAATGCATGTTTATCCATAAACAATATCAATTTTTATTCTCTATTCTCGCTTCAGGTAATATTGTACAGATATGCCTAGTACTACCGTTCTCTTTCCAGTAGTGAATTGAGAACAGTAACAGTAGTAAAATGAATTTACCATATTAATCAGCTTAGTACTCCACGACTCTGTACTACTTTACAACTGAAATGTAAAATAGTGCAACACAACTTATAGTCTTGACTAGTTTTAGGAAAAGCAATACATTCATTGGTTTAATAATAATTTCGTTTTATTTTCTAAAATAAAAAAAGGAAGTCTTACACAATTTTAAGCATACTATGAAATGTGCTTGCTAAAGCTTACTAAAAATATAATTCTTTCGAAAAAAAAAGACAAGAGAACTAGTGAAGTGATTAAATAATCTTAATACAGTGCAAGTGCATTTACAATTATGCTGAAACCACTATAAGTTCAGCTACTGTCCTATAAAAAAATCAATAACTCACTACTCAACGCTTTCAGAGAACGCTTAAATAGGGAATAAGCTCTTCTCGGTTCTGTTACGCCACTATTTTTCAAAGAAAAATAAATTAAAAAGCTGTCATGAACTACTAAGAAGTTTTGGAGGAAAATCAAAAACACACGATGATAATGGACTGATGGCACATCGCTTCGTGAGATGGATCTAGTAGCCTTTGTTTTTCATCTTGCACGCTCGAAACTCTGTATACTAAAAACAAAACAGAATAGAAGCTACATATTTTCAATTTTAGGAAAATGACTGGTGGGGGGAAATGTAAAACACTGCAACTGATTACTGCAATTTCACATTGCCAGCACATTGACATTTGAAAAATTATATATTTTTATATCTCTACGCTGCATTGCTATGCAGGCATGCGTCATGCCACTTATTGACATTTGGCATAGCATGTTGACTGGCGGAACTCACTCTCACAAGGGGAAATCGTAAACCACCATGGCGTTTATAATAATACATCCTTATGTCATATCAAGGCATATTCCTTTTTTTAGTGTCGTGCTGTACCCTGTATAGGCAGAGGGAACCTAGCATTACGACGATCCTTAGCCCATTTCAGTCATCAGTTAAGTTCTAGACGCATTGCGTGATAAATGGGAGAAGGCAACGTCTCGCTTTGCCTCGAAACCAAGGCTAAGAAAATTTTCTCAAGTAGGAATCAAATTTACAAGCAGTTGCGGTCCCAGTTATACGCTTGTGCCTCTGCGCCATGACTGGCCTCATCTGGCCTGGATATAACATTAAAAAAATATTCTTTTAACCCGTATGTCGTGGTAAGTGATGCTGCTGTTCCGCGAACAGTCACTGTCCTTTGCGCCGCCTCCCGGAAACGCTCCCATTAATATCTTTATACGCAAACTACAAATGATTTACACCACTTTACCACCTGCTGTACTGACGGATTTATGGACGTGCTAACCGCGACACATGAGTTTACTCAAAATATATTAATTTTAATAAAAAAATCCTTTTTTTATTAAAATTGGAAGTGACAGTTTTTGATTATAAAGTCAATATTTGTGGAGACATTTCAGCAACAATTTTCTATACAGCCTGAACTAATATTAAAACTAGTATAGAACAGAGACTTCTATATAAAGTAAGTAGTAGTTTTATATAAAAAGTATAAGTTTTATATAAAAAGGTTGGAAATGCAGGCAAATGTTTTCCGTTATTAAAAAAAAATCTGCTTCACGCTGTATTCCGCACACAGCAGGATAAGCAGAGGGAACCTAGTGTTAAGACACTGCGTTCCCCTTTTCCGCCGAATTTTTCAAGGCATTGCGTGTTGAGTGGCGGAACTCAACGCCGGGCTTATGCCCGAGCGTAGAAATTAAAATATTAATAAATAATTCATTCCCTCGAGTGCAGATCGAGACCGAGTATGTCGTGTTACAGTCACACTCTTGTGCCCCTGAGCCACGACGGCCTCCGTCCATAACTATACGTAAGTATCTTATCGCGTACCTCTTTCATAAGTATATTTACATGCAAAAAAACAAATTTGTTCTGCATTTTCACATATTTAAAAAACAATTTTTTGATTAACATATATACTCGTATAATTTAAGATATATGATAATAATGAACATATATATGACTTTTCAACTTCAATTCTATTTCGAGTGCTGGAAATGAGATGTTTAATATTTTCATTTCTGAGTGTCGAGGAAAAACGCGGCGTCTAGTTCCCTGTAAACGCAATGCCTCTAGAAATCGGCGGAAACTGGGGATAGAAGTGTCTTAGCACTATGCTCCCTATCCAGCGTGAAGCTGAAAAAATATATATTCAAATCCATTGATTTCGCATGAAGTTGTGACACTCGATCAAGACGATGACGATGTTTAACATTCGTTGTAATTTTCATTTATAGAATAATATGTTTGCAAGACGAAAGACAGAGACTTGGTCATAATTTTATATTTCAGCGAATCAAATGTAATTAAGTGTACGGGTCATGTTTTTATTTATTAACTATACATTTCGCTCGAATTTAATAAAAAAGGAACCATGTCTGTTTTTCGAAAGTCAACGCTGCACTTTGTGTAGCGGAACTAAAAAGAAAATTCCTTTTTCTTTGCTTTTTTATGTACTGACATTATTTTGAAACAAAGAGAGATAGGACAAAGTGTAGGTAGGGTTATTGCAAAACGCCACTCGGCTTAGTGACCTGATCATCATGTAGAGTTAGCAGGGAACACTGGGTGGGTGTCTTTACTCTGGTTTGATCTGTCTACCCTGGTATATGATATAACAACAAAATATTTATTTATTACTAAAATCATCATAATAATAAAGGAAAATACAAGGTATCAAAATCTAAAGCGGGAATTATGACTGTTGAAAGTCGTAAATTCGTATTTTCGATGTAAATAATAATTAAAAACATACATCGTGTCGTGTTTACTCGCGGAGTGACGACGCGCCGCCCTCACCACCGTTGGTACATCCACAGATGACATCGTAACGGATTTGTGAAACGTTTTGCACTAGAAACTAGTAATAAGTACCATATGCAGAGTGAACTTAGTATTAAGATACACCGTTCCCTACGCATTGCCTAATTTTCAAGACGTTACTGTGTTGAATTGCGGAACTTAACGCCGGGTTTTATCTCGTTATTAGAACAAGGCAAGTTTATTTCCTCGAGTGGTACTCGAATCTACAATCGTCATGTTTACAATAATACGCTGTGCCACGGCGGACGGTAACCCATACATATAATAAAATTGTAACTGATCGCTGTTATTATATGGAAGATATAAGTGCTGGTGTGTGTAGATACACACACCAGCACAATTAACGGAACACAAGGAAAAGGTCGTGTTTTGTCTATAATGTTGTAGATTAAGAATTGTTAGTGATAAGTTTGTTGTTGGATGTTGTGCATAGTGACTGTGACTCATTCCACTGACATTTTTTGAGTTATGTGCACTATCGTGATACAAAATGAGTGACTTGCCAGCAACATCTGTGGATAGAGCGGTAACCATGATCGAAGAGGGGCATACCTACCACTCACTAAGTCGATCTTTGAGTGTAACAACTTCAGTGATTTATTGCGTTGTTCAACGCTACGGAATCATATGTGCGGAGGCGAGGACAAGGCAAAAATCAATACACAAAAACCGTTAATGATCTTTTTATCATCTCGCAAACTTTAAAAAATCGTCGACAAACTGTTGTTTAGACCCGAAATCAACTTTCTGAGGGACGTAACGTCAATATCAGTGAACGGACTAATAGAAAACGTCTGAAGTAATTTGTATTAGAGTCCTATCTGCCAGCAAAAGCATATAAACTCGAGGAAGCTCATCGTATCCAAGATTAGCGTTCGCTAGTTGGCATCAAGATTAGTCAAGTGAGTGGAGGGCGCGTTTTATTCACCGATAGGGGCCGTTTAAGCGTTAATTTCGTGGAAGGGAGGGGAAAGAAGTGGATATAATTAATAAAAAATACATATAAACGGCACTAGCAAAACTGTATAGTATTATACTATGTAATATCGCATAATTTTTATTTTAAGACGTCTAAATAATATGTCATTTTCAAATTATTTTTTTACGAAAGCATCGATCGAGCTATCTTGTGATGTTCAGCATCACAACAGTGACACTGTCTTATGAACAGGTTCATTGATAGTCTAAATGGCGGATATAATCTGACCGATGACAAAAATTGCACATTAATCTGATTTTTAATAAATTAATAAAAATAATTTCTTTTTCGATGAAATCGATAAATTTAAATTCGTAATAATTATTAAATAAATTCTATAGACATTGTTCCATAATATTATTTACATCCATAGATATGTTTTTTATTTTTTTACTTAATAGCTGCATCAATCGTGACCTGTAAAATAACCCTTTTATGATTTGTTTACCTTTTATAATTTGTTTAATATTTAGTGATATTTAAATCTGATATAACTTTTGTAACGGCGCTTGTGAGGCGGGCGTTTTATTATCGCATTACAGTCTTAAACTGTTTTTATACACAAAAAAATTAAAATTGATAAATATTATTATATAATAAAAAAAAATATAGCTTACAGATGAATAACACATTAATTTGTAATAATAAATGAATAAATACATTTACTTTATATATTGTACAAATGTAACATAAAAGTAGTAGGCAAGCAGAAGAAGTAGTTTGATAGTAAGTTCAATAATATACAAATGAACAATTTGTTTAACTATAGGCATTGAATACAATAATTGGAACGTGATGCTCGTTTTATTATTTTCATATTTATGTACAAAGTATACATAAGCATATTGTTCGGCGAGTTAATATATAACTTCCTTTCCCACTTTTACACTCCAAACACTTTTTAAATTTAAACAGTTTTTAATCTATAACTCATACAGACACCATAAACCTATAAAAATCTAACTCATCGCTCGTTTCAAGCATGATAGACAGAGATGGCGTTCTGTTCGAAACCAACGCCGTATTAACTAGAATGAAGAAAAAAATTATAAAAGATTTTTTATAATTATTAGATTTTATAAGATTAAATGCATATTCAGAGAAAAGCTTACGAATTTGCGTATTTTGATCTTTTATTCTTTTCTCTTATCTTAATCTCGTCTTACTATAATATCTTCCTCTCGTCTTTTATTTCATTCCACATGAGTTCACATGTTTAACTTCGGTGATAAAGAGCATTTACGTCATTGCTGCACCAAATAAACGATATATAAATTCAAAATAGTTTTAGTAACAATGTGATTGCGAGTGAGACGTTATTCTACTTCTTAGTATTACCTTTCTACGTAGAATTAAACGTAAATATAGTTTTATTGCCCCCAGTTGGTTAAATATAACATACATAAATCTAAGCAAAATATCTACATACATACTTTGGTATGTAAAAAGAGAGTTATATATATATATATATATATATATATATATATATATACTAGCGGACCCGGACGCGGCTTCGCCCGCTTGAACTATACGAATACTTATTAGATATATTTATGAAATTGTTTTTGAAAATATCTAATTTGAATGAAAAAAATTATAAGTAAACGTAATCATATTAAAATATTTATAAAAAAAAATAAACAAAACCAGCTAGGTACATTATTAATATCATCAAAGTAAAATAAATATTTAAAAGAATTAAAATTAAATGTGTTGTGCTATGTTTTTGCAAGTGCATGTGGTTATTTACATAATACTTAAATACAATAAAAAATATTATAT
>DWQW01003865.1:0-21313 GCA_018249695.1 Heliconius erato demophoon | reverse complement strand
ATGTATTATGTGTTAAGCTGTCATGGCTCACTTAATGAGATGGTTATGGGTTCAAATTTTTATTGGCAAAAACCAATATATTCAGCGTCATGATAATTGTGCGAAACGTAGAGTTTTTTCTGACTACAATGCTATAGGGGGTTCCCTAGGGGCAAAGATAAAAAATATATAGACGTTTCTCACAAACACGAACAGTTCAAACTTGCTTGAACTGAATGTGAAGCTTGTAAGTTCATATCTAACTGGGGGAAATGTTTATATACATTTGATATTTTCCATCCCCTCTGAGATCAGAAAAGATGTGGCATAGTTTCAAATATTTTTCATAAAAATATTCTTAATTAGAGACAAGTAAAATATAGTGCAATTTATTACAGTAACCCACAATGTTGCAGCTTATAAGGAAAAAAACTTATTTTGTGTAGCAAAATATTTCACCAGCAGGACCTAACTGTTCTGTAATCTACAAATGCCAAACCACACTACAGGGTTCACTGAATTACATTTTTCAGGTTACTGCTCTAAAAGCAACTGGAAAACAACGTTGATAAATTTATTCTTGAATTTTAATCTTTTAGCACTCAGGATCAACTTATATATTCAGTTAGTATTATTGAAAACATAAAGTTGTATTCCAGGTTAGGCAGAGTAAATATAATGTCAAAAAACTTCTTTCTCTGGTTGTCGTCAAAATTCTATACATAGGTATAGCAAAATTAATTTTGCTATTACTGTTGTAGGGCAATATAGCATATCTGTGGTCTATCCATTGTAATTTGTATTGTAGAAGAGTTTCCTTTGAGTCACTTCAAAGCTTAAGTTTATAAATGTCTCCTAATAAGAGGACGAATGAAAGGGATAGTCTTATCAATAAAAATAAATGCAAACTTTATATCATTTTAAAAAATAATCATTTATATAACAGAATAAAAAATAATAATGTAGATTTGATATAATATCTGCTTAATTATCCTTACATATCCTTTAAATTCTTAATCATTCTTAATAAATCTTACAGGATGTACTGCCTATTGCCTAACAATACTATTGTAATAACATACCAGATGTTAAATAGATACTTCTGAATACGATAAACTCCATTCATACAGGCTTTCTTCGCTTGTTCTCGAAGAAAATAGTATACATATTTATTACGCAACTTAATTTGCTAGTCGTCGTTTACATTTTTGTTTTATTAGCACATGACCGCTCCGTGAACCGCGTTGGTTGGTACTGCTGTTTTAAATTTGAAACAATTTTAAATTGAAAAACACCTCCAGACCGAATTTTGGTAACTAATTCTGTGTATTACGTAAACAATTTAGGGATGGATTTTTTTTAAATTATTTATAATTAATATTAAAATGTTGTAGAGTTTTTTGAACGCGCTAGTCTTTGGGAAGCTATAGATAAATATTATAGTCGTAATCATTTTGAAGACCACGCAGGCCAAGCAGATAAAAGCTAGTAATTTATATATTTAAAAAAAAATGCCAGTACAACATTAATAGTTTGAGAAAATCGTCTTCACAGATTTTTTTTAATTTGAAAAAATATATATCTGATTTTTTTTATTTGCTCCAAAATATTTTTAAATACTCAAAATGTTTTTTTTTTTCTTTAATTATCCACATTACCTTATTTATAAATAAGGTATGAATTAATTATGATATAATATATTGATACTATAACCGATTGATAATATAAAAGTTTTGATCAATCTTAATAAATTAGTAATATCTTTTTATCTATACAAGTATATGTATATCTCTAGTAGAATATCTACTATATCTATATATATCTACAGAGGCTGAACTAAATTTTATATTATTAAATAAAAAAAATCAATAATTTTATTTAATTAAACATAAAGGAGGTAACCCTAACACACTTCCGAAATAAATCTCATAATTCATATTAATGGGGAAAGCATTTATCAAATTACAAATTTATATCAACGAAAATCAATACATTTTGATACTATGTAATATATATATATATATATATATATATATATATATATATATATATATATATATATATATATATATATATATGTCTCTTTATTTATTATATTGAATTTCCTTTAATTAAACTAGCAAAGTAAGTATGAAAAAAAATAGGTAAAATATCTGTATTTTACCAATTTTAAAACATTTATTTATCAGATAACAATATAATAATGAGTCCAGTTGTGGAGTACGGGTACAAATGTGTGACTGTAAATACGACTGATTGTGGGTTCGATTCCCACTCGGGGAAATGAAATATTTATTTTAATTTATATTTTCATTTCTTCGCTCTGTCGAAGCAAAGCGCGGCGTTGTCTTCCTCCACTCAACACGCGAAAATAGAGAATGGAGTATCTTAACACTAGGTTTCCTCTGTCTATTCTACTGTGTGCGGGAAGCGTAAAGCTGATTAGATTTTTCTGAATAACACATATTATAATTATAATACAATATGTATGCTTCCAATATATCAAGATAAAATTTATCGAGTCTCTTGAAACTAAAAGGCTTTTACGGCCTAGTTCTAGATCGTTCGTCTCATATAACATAGTAGCCATTTATTTAGCTGTGCAAACGTTCTACAAAGAAATATTGCCTCGCTTCACGTAATGTGTCTGTGGTGGATATCTTCCTCTGAGGTAGGATAAATTTATAATGGTTTGCAATCAAACTTATAATAGCTTAGTCTTAGGAAATACCAGTAGATAATTTGATAACAAAAATTTCTGACCAAAATTCACCTAGTCGTCTTTAAGCTACAATTGTAAAAACAGAAAAATATTATTAAAACAAATAATATACAAGTAGTAAACTTATTGAAAAAACGTATAAAAATTTGAAAGCAGCGGGACTCGAACCCCTGCCTCCCGGAAACCGACCAGATCGGTTAAATAAGTATTTTTCTTTCCGATTCCGAAGTGTGGATTAACACTTTAAAAAACTGTTAAAAAATAATATTACTGTTTGAAATTTCTGTTTTTATTTCACTATACATACACATATACATACTCCGTTTTTTATATACGTACGTACATATGATAAGTGTTGTAATTGTGAGAAGGGTTAGCTAGCCAAAAAAGATTATAGAGGTTTACGCAAATACCCTTGCAGAGAAACGATTCATTTAATTAATATCCGTGCTCTACCATTATGTTTTAAAGTATCTAAGCAGGTATCATGCGATATATAAATTGGTCTCTACGCTCAATATTCAATTGACATAGACACTTTACTAAATTCAATTCAATTAAAAATGAAAATATTTATAATACTTCCTTTTATGACAAATATATTACTAGTGTTAATACTATGCATATAGAAATTGTATAATATACACAGAAAAAAAAATACCTATATACTGTATGATTTTAGTTGACATAAATTTATCTCATCAAGCAGGAAGCAAAGAAGGAAAATCCATTTTAAAGTTATACTGGCTGACAGTGTTGAGATTAAAGGAGCGAGGGAGCGTCTCGCGGATTGTGTTTCGATTGCCACTGGGTAAATGAATTATTTTTATTTCCTCGTTCTGGTAAAATGACAAAGCGCGGCGTTGAACTCAACACACTGTCTCGAAAATTAAATGTCGTAACATTAAGTTACTTCCTATCCTGCTAATACTGCGGGATACTGTGTGAAGCTAAAGAAAAAGTCAATACATTGCGATTTAAGTCATACAAATTTTAAACACTAACTTTTCCAAAATGTCGCCTTACGTAGTAGAACTATCTGGTTGAACTAGCTTCATATTTAAAAATAACTAATTATTGATTTTTACATTTTTTATACAGTTCAATCAGTAAGAAGACATTGTCGCAAAAAGAAAACAACATTGACGTAAATTATTTTAGGAAGCCGTATGAATAGGATTTGTGATGTCAGTGATGAGCGAACAAAGCGAGCTAACCGCTCAAACTCAGTGATTCTCAACCACTGTGCTGCGGCACTTTTGTGTGCCGCCAAATTTTGCAAATATATAATAATTATTAATATTATTAAATTATATCATTTAAAAAGAAAAATATTTTTAACATGAATATATATTTAAATCCACAAAAAAATAAATTCGTATATTTCAAATTTTTGTCATAAACTATTTATGCAGTGTGTTGTTAGTAAATAATTTTTATCTTTTTCTTTGTGTGCCGCCAAATTTTGAAAAAGTTAAATATGTGCCGCAACAAAAAACAGGTTGAGAATCACTGCTCTAACTAATCGCAATCTTTCGTCGCCGTACAAAGTCTAAAGAGACGCCTCTTAGATAAGATGAGTAAAGAAAACTGCGGTTATAATCCGTATGCCTATTAAAAGAACAATTACTCGGCATTGTATTGTACAAGACATATCTTTATATTTAAATAGTCTATGCTAAAAAGATTTTTTTTCCTAATTAAAATGGCCTTTTCGCTTTTGTGTTTCTGTATAATAGGGAGATACTAAAGTCTGATTTTTGAAAGCTCTGTTAAATCTCTGAGAGTTATAAGAAAAATTGTAGAAAAATCTTTTGTGTTTAATATAATAAATAGGATAAATAATATTAAGAGTAGGTAAGCATCATACGTAAGTTTTGTTTTTGAACTTCTATTAATACTTTCAATACATACTTGTTCCTAAATATTGTTCCTAAACTAAATGTAACCACTGCGGAGAAAAGGAACAAGTCCTTTACGTTAATTCACCAGAATGACTGTCATCTGCCTCTGTCTCTCTGTAAATAAATAATTGTAAAATAAGTAATTAATAATTAATAATTTTGTTTATATATTTTGACCAATTGAATTTGGCATATCAAGTTTTATTAAGTTAAGATAATTATGTTCTCAAATTCCACATTTTTAAAATTAAAATTTAATATTTTTACGTTCAATAATTGGGTTTGTTTTGTAATTTATCCGAATACAAGCCATTGTTTTTGAGGGCTATTATAATTTAGGCAGGTTTCTCCGATACTTTTAAATTTACCGTTAATTTCAAAACCAATAGACATCCTTAAAACACTATTAATTATAATCGTTCATTTATAATATTATTTAGATTTTGAACATATTTTGATACCATATAAAATAGATAAGAAATTAATCTTTCTATTACCCGAAAAATAAAAATAGAAATAATCGATTCTCATTCGATTCAAAAAGTTACTTGTGCCAGAAATATACTAATTCTAAAAATAATAGTTATAGTGTTAAAATTGTGAGCAGGTTTATAAGGCACCTTGATTCCTGTATAGATCTTCTCTTGGCAGTGCATGACACTATGCAATTATGTATTAACGTATAAGCTACCACATACGACATTAATTCAATACCCATTAATGGGTAAAACTTTAAAATTAAATTATTTTTATTGCTTTTTACCAAATTAAATTTGTATAAGATTGTAACAACCATCGCTATTTATTATAAATTATGCTTCTGATTGTATAATCTATTTGAAAATACACTTGTAGCGTAGGTTTAGTTCTGTTTTTTTTTTTCAGCTTTACAGCTTATCCCGCTTGTAGCAGGGTAGGCAGAGGGAGTCTACTGTTAAGGCAGTCCGCTCCCCAGTTTCCGCCAAATTCTAGAAACATTGAAATTAAAACAAAGATCATTGAATAATTATCATCTAATCCTTCCTGCTTTTTGGCAATATAAGTAAACTAATGAATTTTTCTTTGTTTCATGGACTAACGTCCTATCATTATGGTACATTTATATACAAAAGGTGTGGCTAATAACATTAATTAACATGCTCGAATCTACTTTTTGGGTGCTCTCTTAGAAAATAATATGTACTTGTGCTCTATTAAATTATCAAGATATATCTTATATCGATTTTGCTTATATTCAATATAATTTTATATTACTTTATTTATTTTATTTACTCTACAATCTGTATTAGTTAGTAAACAGTTCCAGCAATATTAGAGGCAAGTTAATAGAAAAAATAAAATGATGAGCGTCAATTTAATAAGAAGCGATATTAATTGTTAGCCCCATGACATCAATTGTTTCACACTGCGAACTCAAATTTAAAATACACAAACAGCAGCCAGGCCACGTAAGTTTTACTTTTATTTCTTAAAAAAATATGAAACTTGTTAATTTTTTTTTACTTTTCTCTATTTATCAGAATGCGTTTTTTATAAAAATCCTATTATGTATATATAAAGACTGTAATTACCTGAAAAAATATTGGTTATGACTGTTGTAGCACATTGTCTTTCTGATTTAGTTCTTAAACTTCGCGATATAGATACGAAGTATTATACCGTTCTCCTTTTGTAAATTGTTAGAAGTTAATTTGGCTCCCAATCTATACTACTCTTATAAAACTGAAAATCTTATTTAGTTAAACACGTTAATCTCAGTAAGAACTAGCTGGAAAAAATATATATTTTTATTTTACGATCACTCTATAGAGGTTTGGCTATAAGCCATATTATATCTATTATAATAATCGTTTTATGTAACCATTCATTTTAAATCCTGATTTTTTTACATTTAATTATTTTTGCTTTTACTAGAGAAGCATTCAATTTATTTTTATTTATTTATTATTTTATTTACAAAGTAATAAATTTTATTTTTAACATTAAGAGATTCAACCAGAGGAGAATAAATTCAATGATTGGTAGTTTTGTTTAGCTTAGATTTTTTTTTTATTTTAATTCTTTTTTCTTCTTTATATGATTTATGTTTCTTTATTAATTATTTTAGAAACTAAAATCATCAAAATCATTATACAAACGTTGTAATAAAGGCTCGTACTCACATAGGAGGTAAAAGCAGCACTATCATTTTATGGTGTAAATACCCGACGGTCGCCCTATCGAAGTCACTGAGCTGGCATAATACACGGGTGTAAAATGTAGACGACGACAGCAGGGACGACAGGGACGACAGGGCGGGTGCGCCATACGCGTTGAGTCAACATTTGCAGAGATTGCGGCTCTTAATTGCACGCCCGCCGTCTCGTGAAACTTGTCATCACTTTTATGTACATTGTTTACTAAAATCTGTATGCGAGTCTCAAATAAACTTTTATTTTTTATTTATTTTTCTTTATGTGAATCCGTCAGCACAAGGGTGTGACGGTAAAGCGACGGTTGTCCGTTCGATCCCCATTCGGGTAAATGAATTATTATTTATTAATGTTGTCATTTCTTCGCTCTGGCATCGAGGCAAAAGCCCGGCGCTACTCAACAACCTTTTTAATGTATTATTTTTTGTTTATTTGTAACATATTTGTTTAGTTTATATACCGATTGTATACAAAATAACGTATATTATTTTTTACAATGTTTTAACAGTATACAAATGGATTCATCTCAAATAATAAATAACATCCTGATTATTATTAGTATGAAAGACGTACCTACTATAATTTTTTTTTTCTCTAAAATATGAGGTATTTTATCACGCTCTTATCTCATCTTTTATGAATTTTATTCAACTAAAATTATAAAAATAGGTACATAAATAAAAAACAAATTTCCCAGAAAATGTAACATAATATGTCAATTGACACTGTTATGAGCACAAATTTTATTATAAAATACATAAAAGCCCATTAGGAGCAACGGGCTCCGCAAGCAAATGTCAAAGGTTACGGTATGTTTCTATTCTGTAAAGGAAAATTTGGAGGAAAGCGAATACATAAATAAATAAAAGTACAATGTAGTAATATACGAAATTCAATTATTTTATAAATTGTCTAGTTAAACTTGTAGAAAATATGACTTTTACACTATAAAATTTAAGTTTACAGTAAGTACGTATGTAAGTACATATAAATACGTCGCGTAGGTATATTGAAATGTAATAACAATACAAACACATTCGCCTGTGGAAATATGATTATAATCTCCATTAACAGGATATGTAAGGAACTCGTCTCTTTAATATAGAACTGTGTGTCTTTATTTAGATGATGCGTACGTAATACGTGATCCTGTCAGCAGCTATATAAAAATAAGCAATCGACATCACCAGGGCCGGATTTAGTTGTGTGGAGCACCATTATTTTTTTAATTTTAAATGCAAAATATTTATTTCCCACATATAAAAGAAATAAAACAAAACTATTTCAATGTGAATACAATTTATTAAATAAATTCAATTAACGGACGAAGAACGATAATGAAAGGCTTATGGTAATCCATGCCAGCCCTATATAAACAAAATTGTGTGAGCTTGGTCAGCTTTTCCTGCTATGGCAAGCAAACCCCATGAACCTGGGGGGAAGGGTGCACAAATACCGATGTGTTGCGTTGGAAGGACCCGAGATAGATGGAATTTATGTGGAACCTGAGAAAGGTGGTGTTATCTACGTTGTTCCTTGAGGCGAAGATTGTGTTTTTGTTGTATTGCACGTGATGGGCGAAAATGTGACAGCAATGCCGTAATCAAGTGGAGTAGTATTGGAGACACCAAAGTTGTCTTGACAAAATTACGGTTGCACGAGTCGTTTCCTTTCTGCGTCTTCCCATGGTACGTTGTGGGAAGCATCTGAAAGAAGTGAATCTGTGACGGATAATATGGTGTCTCTAGACTCGCGGTCGGAAGACAGGAAGTGATCCCGAAAGAAATATTGTTCTAAAAGTAAGATCCAGTACCAGCTCAAGGTTGTCAGAAATGGCAGGGCCAGTGGCAGGGCCTTTGGTACATACAGCCGTGGATACCTCGGGTCAAAGGATAGTATCTGAGGAAGTAGGACATTTGCGCGAGATTAACCCCGATTGCAGAGGAAGCTGACTGAGCTCCGTAGAAAAATGAATCTTCTGCGAGCTTCAGAATCGCAGCAGCAGCTGGAGTAAACATCGACAACGTGCGAGCTGTGATCATGAAGCGGAGAGTGCTGCTTGCGCGTTTAATTTCATACTTAGCTTATCGTAAACGTTTTAAAATAAATTTCTGTAAAAGATTCAGAAATTATTTAATTTCTGAGGAGCTTGAAAACAATGTTAATACTAAAGTTCTAAATTTGTAGAAAATTGATCCCCGCCGCGATAATGAGCACGACGCGGCTTCTGATCGACTTTTGAACTGTGAGCGTGACGAACTTTAAGAAGAATTGATTTGGAAGCAGTATATCTACTACGAGGCTGTTGCTTATTATTTTTTTCAATTAATTTTGTAGTATAAGCCTCTATATTTCTCCTCAATTGTTTTAACATCCGGCTATGATAAGTAAGCTATGTATTCATTTTGTGACAAAATTTCTTATTATTAAATTTGAAATATGGCATCACACCACACTCTATCTCTATGGATAGAGACTAAAGAATTAAAATTATTTTTATATGTAAATAATTAAAGTTGAGCCACAGGGGTATAAGTATGTGACTGTAAACGCGACAGGTCGTGGATTCGATTTCTACTCGACGAAATGAAATATTTAACATTTTTATTTCTTCGATCTGGCGTCAAGGCAAAGCATGGCGTTGAGCTCCGCTCAATGCCTTCAGGATTCGAGGGAAAATTGGGAGCGCCTACCTTTAGAGTGTCTACCCTGGTACATGCGAGATACAGACAGCGTGAAGTTGCAAAACAAATTGATATCGTGTAAATAGCCACATGCAAATGAAAATCTACGATTATTTTGAAAAAATTACTGAAAACACTTATATTTTATTTATTAAAAAAATACCGGTGAAATAAATCTATTTGCTGCTTATTTATAAGGTCGGTAAATCTTCTCTAATTATTCAGTCTCGCGGACTTTTTTGGAACTAATGAAATTGAATATTTTTGTAGTACAATATATTTTACTATGTCTGTAGTACTCGCGGTTAAAGCAATTCGGTGTCCTTAATTATTACTGTTATTTAAGGCTAACTAATATATGCACCGTAATGTTATAGAACACATAGAACTTCTGAGGAATGTAGCTTTTATTAATATAAAAATCCGACCATTATTCTTTCTAGAGATCTTAGCGTTTAAAAAACAAACAAACTCTTCCGCGAATTATACTAGTATAGATTAGTATAAATTATCACATACGTATTGTTATATTTTATTTTTGAATTATTATCGTTATATTTGTTATGTACATACTCGTATGTACCTATAGCAACCGATATGCGCCGTGTGGTTGACCTGACGCTCCATAGATATTATAATTATTATATTTTTAAAACTATATTGTTTTAAATTTATCTAACGAATAAAATGAAGAAGATGTTTGCTGCCAGAAAAATTGGATTATAAAGTTTTATATTATTTTCACACATACACCATTCACAGTAAAAAAACAGGTGTTTATCATTTAATAAAATAAAAATTAAGTTCACAAACTTTAAGTCGACTACTGACAGCCATGGTCGTATGCCACCTGTCATAATTCTAACAGGAGGAAACGAAAGTGGTACACGACCACGGCTGTCAATTTAATATTTTCTTGTTTCATACATTTTAGAGCGTGATTATCAGTAGTCGGGATTAAGTTTTTGAACTTAATTTTTATTTAAATTATTTTGCGATATTATTTCTTCATATAGTATTTACAGAACCGTTTTACATTTTCTTTATTGTTTAGTAAAAATTATTTGCAATTATCGGGAGGATGCAAGCAAATTGGCAAGCAAAAGGAAACAAAATATATATGTATTTAGATATGCAAATTGAGACTTTTCAATTGACTCCAAACATGGTAAAATTCCGTTTTTTTCTATTTTTAGTTCACCATTTTCATGCTCTAAAGGATGCCACATTGAATTTTATACGATTTCACACATCTTATGACCAGCGGACAATTCAAAAGCTTCCAACGATACCTCATTCGTAAATTATAATAAATATTTCAGAAGCTATAGGGGAACATATAAACATACATACATACCGGTCTAAATCATAACCCTTCTTTTGGCTTCGCCGTAGTCGGATAATTAATCCACAACGACTCAAATTTTATGGTGACAAGAGATGCATATTTATTAAGTATTATTAAGTATATAGTATCGAGAATTATTTACAATATTTTGTAACACATTCTTTATAATTATACGTGTCATATATGTATTTATTTCATAAGATAAAAATAATAAGTATTCTTCAAAAATAATAATATAAATTAAACGGATAATATTATTAGTAAAAAAAATTAGCAAATAATAAAACCAAATAAACAAAGCACAAAAGTTCTAAATATCCCATAAATTCTCAATTTACCTGACTACTTTTAATCATCCTCAACTCAAATAAATAACAATTAAAATTGAATCGAAAACATATGTACTATGTGCTGAATCCAAAAGAATTTGTTCACAACCTATTTCAATTGCCTCGTAAAAGAGTATTTTTAAGCTATCCTAAGCTATTAAATAGTCGTGGGTAATTTATTTATTGATCCACTGAGGGGTGTCAGGGTTCATTACGCATAAGTTTACATGATCGGGCTCCAATGTCACTCAAACGTATTATATTGGGTGATTGATATATCGATAGAACCCGATACAGGTGATAAAAAAGGTAATTTTCAACCTTTTTTGCTCCGTATAATAAGGTCCCGGGTTTCACCATTTTCAAGATATTGGGCATTTTTTTCCTTAATACGATATTTGTGCTTATAAAATGAAACAGTATTCTGCATATTTTTTTTTTGCCGATTATTAGCGTTTTTGGTTTCCCTGAGAAATAACCTATTCAGTGATATAGCACGAGGCCGCCTAAATATTATAATAGTTGTTCGCTTAATTAGTTACAAAGTTTAAAAATGTAAAAATTTGGTCGCAAGCTGTAATTATTAGTTGATGATTTCTCAAAATTTTATGCGAAAAAATTTCTATAATGCTCCAAGGGACGGTAGCTTTGAATGTTCAATATAAATTTCAACATGATACCTCCACGCGTTCCTGAGAAAAAGGGTCTTGAAAGTCAGTACGAACGGAAGGACAAGAAAGGGATGCTATAAGGGTTCCCTTTTTTCGTACTGAGGTATGGAACCCTCAAACATCCTCACTTTGTCCTGTTTTGCTCGATACCTATCGTAATTAACCCCCAATATAACGAAATTTATTTCAGACTATAATTATGTCTAATAATGTCAAATATCCTCAGATTTGCTTATAATTTCTTTTCTGTTTCTTACTTCACATTTCACATACCAGAAGTGACAGATGTATTGTTATATATATAGCGGAGTGTGCTAGCACTAGGTTTTCTCTGTCTGCCTTGCTGATATGCAGGATACAGTAAGTAGCTAAAAATAGTATTTTATGAACATTCATAACCTTTTATTGTATTTTATATTAATAATATACACAAAACATGCGAATAACAAGTATAAATAATTACGGCAACTTCTTACTAAATGCGAGATAATGCAGATTTTGGGTTCGTGACATTAAAGCGTAAACATAAACATCGACGGGGTTATCTTAAATTATTCGTATAATTGCATTAGTCCGCTTTCCTCTTGGCATTTCGTTTGAAGGTTCCAGAAAAGACTATACAAAATACAAAGTCAAGTACAAGAAAAATATTACTAATACAAGTAAGTAATGACATTGTTTCCCACTATGTACTCGTATATATAATTATACTTAATAGCTTACAATTTTATTTTAGAAAATACAGGTATTTCTAGCGTTTTTTTTTATGTTTAGCCTACTTAACTCTTCATAGAAATTTATTTAATATTACTGTGATTTGTGAGTGATTTGTATAAACAGTAAACATTTTGCTATCATCCACGTACCAAATGAAATTGTTTATTCTAGGCACGATCGGCGTTCTCCTCTATGTCTGTTCGATAATTTCACCGATTGCGTTGTTTTTGCAAATTCATCAGATAACTAAATAATCAATATCTATCTGTTTTGGGCTAGATCTGTAATTTACAATTGTTTGTCAAGAAATTAATTCAATTCAACGTGATCTTCAATTTAAAGTAATATGTTAATATTTAGTTCAACATTCTTTAGAAAGCAATAAAACTTAATTTAAACTTATTCACTAGTCATATCGCCAAAGAAAATTAAAAAAAAAATCCACCAAGTGCGAGTGGGGCTCGCATATTAAGGGTTCTGAACTAATTTCAGGATTGTATATCAACGGGAAGTGCGTTTTATAAAAGTTGACAAACTTAAGTTTACATATGCACTCTTTTTGTATTAAATTAACTAAAAATATAAGTTTGCATGGATTTTTTTTCTATGAAATACCTTGCTCTGTCCTTTTGGGATTTCTTCCTTTATTTATAACATAAGTTCTCACTTCATAATTCCCATGGGCATGGGAATTACCCGATAGGTTTTGACTACGCGGCGAATTTCACATTGCGTTAACTTAGAAATTTATTTTTTTCTATCATTCTTTGATCTACAAGTAAATTATATAATTAAAGAAAAAAATGTTTCAACATTTGCTGTGTACGGGATACAGTGTGAAACTATAAAAAACATTGGATAAAATTTAATCTCGACCTAGAGTATCAAATGTAAATTTCTAATTTCAGAATGAAAACAACATTAATTTTAACGATAATGGCGTGTGTCCTGGCGTTGGCATATGGAGACCTAGTGTGCGGCTCAAACTACTGCAAGCAGAACCCGTGCTCCGTCCATGTCGCGTCCTCCAGTTGCCGTCCTCCTTCCATATATCGTTCGAATCACTCGGGCAAGTGCGCTTGCTGTCCTGCCTGCGTCACTTTGTTATGTAAGTAGTTGCGTTCAATATACATTGTATTTATTTATATACCTACACACATTAAAAACTATAGGTTATTTTTAAAATTTTTAAAGTTTTATTCCACACTTAGGAAAGAAAAATCATTTCTAAAAATTAAAGAGGCGCAGGTTCAAATTCTGCGACTTTCAATTTTGTACATGCTCTTTAAAAGATGTAGCTTATTCTGACCGCTGGTGCAGTAGGTTACGTCGAAAATGATGACGTAGTATTTTATAGAATATAAATGATCCTGAGATTGGCTCGTTCTACTAAACAAACTCTTTAGCTTAAACTAACTTTTATAGACTTATAATATTAATAAACAGTATACATACGTATTTTAAAAATCCAATCCGTAAAGGAAATAACCTATAATGAAGTTTCACCGTAAAAGATATGTAATGTATGTTGTGAATTTATTTATATAGAACAACCATATGACTTTACAATTACAGCCGAAGGAGCAGCGTGTAAGATTTACAGTAAGGAGCTGGGTGAAACTCCTTCCGCTGTCTGCAAAGAACCTCTGAAGTGTCTTTCTGGAGTTTGTACTAAAGTGGCTCCTAGAGGATAAACAATTGAAAAAAAAAATACTATATGTCGTTAAATAGAAATATATATTGTTTCGTTATATATAAATATGTATCCAAATAAATAAAGCTAGTATTTCCTTTTTATATATTTTTTTGTTTCTTAATTTATCTTGAATACATCTACATCTTTTTTAAATTTTTGTACAACCATTACCATTATAGCAGGGAGATATATTCATTGCTTCTTATGTAAATAATGTTGTTTTTTAGCTTGATATACTTATAAAGTTTTTGATTTATATATACAATATTCTCATTCAAGTAAATCTCTACTTATGTATCAGGTCTCTATTATTAGTTGTCGTCATCATACCCCAATGACAGATCTGAACGAGACAGCAAGTACAAACAATGAAGCTTCAAGCAGAATGCCTAATTTGTAAATACAAGTCATAACTCAAATAATTTAGATGACAAAACAACAAAGTCTCATCGTGAACGTAATTCCTTGTTTGCTTAAATTGCTTCTTCCCTTCAATTGATAAACAAAATATAAGACAATTTTCTTAAGGGAACAAACTTGACACAAAAGTAGTTTGAATCTTTGTAGATAATATCGTTGCTCCTTTAGAAGATTATTTAATCGAGCGTATAAAGAAACTTTGTGTTGTTGCCCAAAACTATTTACTTGGAATAATATTGTGAAACTGAAATACATTATACATATATAATAATATAACTCCTATATTATATCACTAGGGCAGCTGTGGCGCTGGAGCACAAGTGTCTGACTGTAAACACGACTGGTTGTGGGTTTGTGTGAATGAACTATTTTTTTTTAAATTTATATTTTCATTTCTTCTGGTGTCAAGGCAAAGCGCGGCGTTGGGTTCCGCCATTCAAAACGCAATGCCTCCTCAATTCAGCAAAAAGTTGGTGATCGGAGTGTCTTAACACTAGTTTCCCTCATAATCTGGCCCAAGGCATATTGGCCACAAAATAAATAAATTATATTGTCTACCTAAACAAATAAAATAAGTATCTACCTAAAGAAATGAAATAAGTAATAAGAAACTATGCATTATTTTGAAGAATATCATTCACAGAAAATGTCAGTTTCTTCTCCAGAGCATTCTTCATGAGCAAATAACATGCAGGAAAGGCATTAAACCCATTTTTCAAATTTTAAATCTCTGAGCTCTAGCATAAAAAGTACATTTTGGACCGCGAAACTATAATTCCGGATAGCTTGCTAAAAAGGGATTTTAACCAATCTTTACCCGCCCTTTCATTTTTCATCGAAAAGTTATGATTAATATTGTTTTTTAATCATGACTAATTCCTACCAGCTGATAGGCTAAACTCATAACATGTATTGTATATATTTTTGATTGCTAAGACATGGACCGCGAAACTATAATTCCGGATAGCTTTCTAAAAAGGGATTTTAACCAATCTTTAACCGCCCTTTCATTTTTCATCGAAAAGTTATGATTAATATTGTTTTTTAATCATGACTAATTCCTACCAGCTGATAGGCTAAACTCATAACATGTATTGTATATATTTTTGATTGCTAAGACACTACTATTTCTTTTTCTAATTCTGCTAGTACTTTCGGCCTTAAATATATATTGTAGCTGATAAATATCTTAAAGTTATTCGGGGTACATTATGCAATAGAGAATTTTAATATGCCCATTTTCTTATTTCGTACATGTTGGATAGCCTTTTTCTTTGACTCTTAATCCAATTTTGGCCAATACTGTGCCTATATTGGCCAGATCTATAGTGAGCCATAATGGCCGTAAAGCACGTTTTTGACAAATGATATTTTAAGCTAAAAAAAGTGTAAAAATATGATATAAAAATATTACCACAAAAAATTTTAAAAAGATTAACTACAAAACTGCACTACCAATATAAAAACATTGATCATTTAAAGAGCAATAATTAGTGAAACTTACCAAAAGAATTACATCAAATGAGGTAATTTTCGATCATCATAAGCACAGGACAAACGCGCATACACAGAAACGCAGGGAACGACTGTGGGGGTAGACTGACCGACTATATCAGGTGTAGGATCGCGAAGGTATGGTGGATACCTACACCGCTGGTGTTAGTTGATATCGAAGAAAATAGACCAGGCCATATTGGCCGAGGAGGGCATACTACTCGAAATCACTTTATTGTTATTTTTTATACCTTATTTCATAAAAATCAAGTACCTACAATAACTCTTAAAGTCTGTATATCACAAAATGTTATCGACAATAACAAGATTACGAGTAAAAAGGGTATATGAATGAGATTGTAAGAAAAGGTCACATCATAGTTGAAAATCAGACTCAGAGGCCGTCATTCATTTTGAAATCACACTTCCATTCGGAAATGAATTATAATCAACGTGACATTTTCTTCTTCTTTTCGGTATGACCTATGATATTTGACATTTCGTCCAATTTTATATTAAATGAAAAAGTAAATTGCGCTTAGGAGACATTTTAAGCACAATTTAACAAAATGATTTTGTAGGTACAATATTTACTTATTAAACAGCTAGTCGAATACTACGACTGCGTCTTAGCTTTGTTGGCAAACATAAAGTTTCACTAAATTTAAAGTTCAACACGCTTATATGCATGGAGATAATGTATGTACGGTACACATAAAAAATTGTCTCGTGTAACATGTCACATATTTTACTATCCATTTCTAAACAAAATTTTAATGCCTTGACTAACTAATATATGTATATAATGAAATGAACATTTTTCATTGGAGGCCACTTCAGTGAGTGTGCGTGTGAGTGTGCTACAATGTCTTATGCTATTCTTATTTAAATTATACAGTGAATGTAATTTATTAAGATGATTATATATATGTGGTCGTCGGAAGATGAAAAATCTACTGGAAAAAAGTTTTGTTTAATGTTCTTGGGACAATTATACAATTACTGCGACATGCGTCGGGTGTAAAAGTAGTTTAATATTCTGTTTACTTGTAATGGCTAAAACAAAGAGCTGCCTTACCCTTAAAACTTGGCTAAGTTCATATATTTTTGTTGTTGGATACAAGCGAGGCTTGTAATAGCAGACTTTGAGAAAAGCTCTCTGCGATCTTTCGATAAGCAGCAGGTAAGTTATAGACGCACCTCCCCAGGTTCCCCAATAGTTAAGTTTCCAGATTCCCCCAATAGTTAAGTATAGCGCCTTATCACCTGCTTTAATAACATCGGTAATAGAAGAATGATGTAATTGCTAAAAGATAAATATAAGTTTTCGCACACGACCTCAGTTTAGAAAGACATATTTTAAATCTCTCTAACTTGTGTCTTCTTATTACGTACGCCACTTATTATATACGCCATCTATTGTTACTCAAAGATATCGGATCGAATTAACGTTTTCTACTTTATAATTCGTTAAATTATTATCTCCCCATATATAAGAGCAAACATAGATTTTTGATTACGAATAGAAAAATTCGTCAGTTTCGTTTTGCTTATATCTATTTAAAGTAAGCAAGTTGCTATTTGACTAACTTCCAACAGAATCAAAGCCGATTTGAGCCAAACGATAAGTTCCCTTCCAACTACTCGAAGAAAATAAAAGCACAGTGCCATCTGCCTACAAAAAAATTGTAGCATTTTAGAGATTTAAGTTACATAAATCATTCATATATATTAGAAAAAGAATTGGTCCAAGGATACTGTCTTGGGGCACACCGTATTCAATGTATAAGTGGGAACTAATTAAAGAGTCTATCTTAACTTTTTGCACCCGATCAGTGAGATAACTTTTGAATAATGAGAGCGGAATTCCTCTAATGCCAATGGCTTCAAGCTTCGCAAGCAAGACGGAAACCGAAACTGTATCGAGTGCCATAGCGAGGTCCAGAAATAGCGCCACACATTTCTGGCCTTTGTCTAAGTAGTTAACGATCTTGGAAGTCAAACTATAGACAGTGTCATTTGCAGACAGAATTTTCCTAAAACCAAATAGATTTTTTGATAGAAGACTACGGGATTCTAAATATACAACAAGCCTGGAATTTATTATTATTTCAAGAAGCTTAGACAGGGACACAACAGGGAGCATAGAAATGGGTCTGTAACATTCAATGCTATAACGGTCACCGAATTTAAAAATGGGGTGTAACTGAGCTTTTTATAATAGCTGAGGACCATGCCAGTGCTTAAACTGAGGTTTACTATATAATTTAGTATAGGTACAAAAATGTTTTTAAGGTTTTTTAAAACGTCAAAGTAACAAGTGTTATACCGTCCCAAGCAGCAGTGCTGTCGTTCTTTAATGACAAAATAATACTTTCAATTTCAGACTCATCAGTCTCGAGTGTTGCAATTGAGACTACTAGGGAAGTGGATAAACATGATTTTGGAGGGTCACAATGGGAGAGATTTTTCTTCGAAAGATGTCTTACCTATGTTAGTAAAATAATGATTGATAGTGTCAATAGATTTATATTTGTCTGCCTTTACTTCCATTGAAGTTTCCCTATGTTGGTGATATTTTTAATAATGTTCCACATATTTTTTAGATTTTTTCCCAGTTTTATAATAAAACCTTAATGTTTTTTTATATAGGTATATTATAAAGCAAAAGCATTTCCATATTACTATAACTTTAAATAGGTAATAAAATATGTTAACAATTCATTTATGCCATCTAAAATGAAATTTAAAAAGGCCAGGTCCTTATAACTATTTAATAAATACAGAAAAAGATATACTTACGTCTAAAAAAAAGAAATAACCACGGTTATTTGATATTTGATGTTATATTTAGTATCGCTTATTACATTTTTATTAACTTTTTTGAATATAAGAAAATAAAGAGAAAAATAGTTTTAAGCGTTTCAAACAATATTGTCCAAATTACTTTGGGAATATTAATTATCTTATCCATGCTAGCTCATCTTCTTGACTCATTTTATCTGCCTAATGAGAAACAGGTGCGTTGTATGGTGTTTAATTAAAAAGTAACAATAGCAAAGAGTTTTCAACTGCATATTCATCTACATCAAGATGTAATAGGAATGTCAAGTACAAGTATATATACAGAAAATTCCATGTCAAATGAAATTAAATCAGCTTCACGCTGTATCCCGCGTGTAGCAGGGTAGGCAAAGGGAGCCTAGTGTTAAGACACTTCGCTCCACATTTTACCCCGAATCCTGAGACATTACGTGTTGCTTGTTGGCGGAAATTTGCCTTGACATTAGAACAATGAAATGAAAATATTAAATATTTCATTTCCTCAACTGGGAATCGAACGCACAACGGTCACGTCTACAATCATATTTTGTGCCCCTACGCCTCCTGCAATATTATTTGTAATTAATAAATAATTAAAAAAAATATTTAATTATTATGTTCTCTACCTATCTTGCAAACGCTGGAGATAGCTGAAAATAAACAAAAAGACACTTATATTCTATTTTTCACTTAATATAAAGAATGTATATTTGTACATTTTTATCTATACTAAAATAATAAAGCTTGTAACTTTGATTGTTTGTTTGTAAGGGCTAACATTCAGAGAAAACTAATATCATATGTATGTATATCAGCGTAAATTGGGCAAGATGTGATGCTTTACCGGCGTGCGCTGACTAAACGGTTCGGTATATACGAACATAATATTCATCAAAAATGTTGGTCTCTATTACTTCTATAAAAAAGTCCGCGGTACTGTATAGCTTTTATATTCTATATTTGAATACTACAAAGGCTTTTTTATTAAATGATAGAAAGAAATTTTATATGAAGTTAAGATATCTTTTTCATGAACACAATAAGAATCTATATCAAAATAAATTATTTTGTCATGAAGATAATTTTTTGAAGATAAAATTACCCGTTTAAAAAAATGTTATTTAGTCGTAGGTGATAAGCAGGCGAAGACGCGAGCAGGCTAGTTTTTAGGGTTGCGTATTTTAAGAAAAAAAGGAACCCTTATAAGATCACTTTATTGTCCATCCATCTGTCTGTCTGTTTGTCTGTCTACCTGTCAAGAGCTTTTATCTCAGGAACGCTTGGAGATATCGAGTTCAAATTCAAACCATATACTCAGATCTACGGCACCATGATTTCCTGAAAATGTATTTCTAAATTCTGTAAATATAAAAGGTTAGCTTAAATTTGTTTAGGAACCATGTTATGGTGAAGAGACTCCTCTGTTTGTGTAATTTATTCACAGCCGTCAAGTAGAAAACAAATTCAGAAATGTAAATGAAAGTCTAATGTAAACTTGAGCGTACAAATAATTGCCTCACTTCACTTTCCTGTAGATCCCCTTGCATCGATTTACCTACCAATAGACGGACATTCAGATTTTACGGTTTATACATTTTTGGCAGAGAGAACCTAATGTAAAGACACTGTTCCCCACTTGTTAACCTGAAATCAAGAATGGAGAAATATTTTTATCATGTCATATTTCTTTTTATCATAAAGTTCAAAGTAAATTGTCGATCAACTTTTTAATTTTTCCATAATAAGAAAGATGTTTTAAGAAATATCATAGAAAGAAAATCAAACATTTCAAAACAAAACTAAATCATGGATGATGCAATTATTATCGATATTTAATTGTTTGAACTATTATATTTTAAAACGTTTAATGTAAAACGCAAAAAGACTCTCCATATTTCCGAACTTTATACTCCAATATATTATTTTCACACGTGGGTCTTATGAACACTTTCACAATTAATTTATAATGGTTTTCCAGAACTTCCACACATTCGTTCTAATCTATAGCTCTTCCTTTAAAATTATTCAACAAATAATGTAAAGAGTTAGAACTATATAGATCAGCTTCACGCCGTATCCCGCACACAGCAGGGTAGGCAGAGGGAACCTAGTGTTAAGACACTCCGTTTCCCACTTTCTGCCGAATTAGAACTATATCTAATTATATATTGATTAGAACAACTAATTAATGTCTAAAACTTAACAATAAATATTGAAGTAATTATCTGATAGCACTTATTTATCATAATAAACTACGTAATCTATGTAGACTAGCTGGACGATAGTAATTCATCACTAAAATGAGCTATAATTGATAAAAAATATTATCAAAAC
>DWQW01003864.1:0-21314 GCA_018249695.1 Heliconius erato demophoon | reverse complement strand
TTCCCACCGGCGCTGTTCACCCGATCTTCTCCTTTGTCAGCGTTTTCGGGCGCTCGGCCGCCTATCAGACGGACATATTATAATATTAAATAAATTTTCCGCCTGTGACACCGAGCGCTATATAACACAGTTAAAATGGATTTATTTATTTATCACCACTTTTTGTAAATGTTGTCCTTTTCAATTCTTATATAGGCATTTTCCAATAAATGTTGTATGTGAAGATCATAAAAAGTAATGATCGTGATTGAAATTTTCGTTTAGTTATTACCTGAATTTGTTTCTCATATTCGTCAGAACAATCTTAATAAAAAGACCTGTCTTTAGACTACTATCTAATATGTAATTGATATTTTGTTAAATAAGCAAATATTCTCTAATTTTGTAAACATTTACAGTTCCTCCGAGAAGAGCTCCAGTATGACAGTGGCTACGAGAAACGTCAGCGTGCTTTTCACCATAACGATGATATGCACATTTCTGTTAAGGAGTTATGGGAAGCCTGGCTACGGTCTGAGGTAAGATAACAATTAAATATTAGCGAGAAAGGCGGAGAGAACCTCATACATCCAATATAAAGATATTATTTATTTATAAGCGAAACTTAACTTTATCGATTTGTGCTAGTTAAGTGGATACAAGAATTCATTACAATATTTACTATATGAAGCCAGTCGTAGCGCAGCGGCACGAAGTGTGACTGTAAAACCGACTGGTTGTGGGTTCGATCCCCACTCGAGGAGATGAAATATTTACTTAAATTTATATTTCCATTTCTTCGCTCTGGTGTCAACGCTAAGCGCGGCGTTGAGTTCTGCCACTCAACACGCAATGTCTCTAGAATTCGGTCTACAAAGTGGGGAACGGAGTGTCTTAACACTAGGGTCCTTTTGCCTACCATGCTGTGTGCGGGATACAGCGTAAAGCTGATTTGATTTTTATATTTATTATATTGTTCTTCATGTAGAGATCGACAATCACTACGCTACGATGATATCTAATTATCATCAAAACAGTGAATAAATATTTAAAAAATGTATTTATTACCAAAAAACGATGAATCATAATATCATACTACTAACAGATTTCACTAAGTACCTTGTAAATGTTTGACTTGATTATAATCTTACGAATAAATAATACGCAAAGAAAATGTATTTTAAAATCTATTGTTGTATCCTAGTATATACATATTTATGAATTTTTATTTATCTGCTTTTTCTAGGTCCACAATTGGACTGTGGAGCAAACAGTGGAATGGCTGTCAGATTCGGTGGACCTTCCTCAATATAAGGCATTGTTTCTTCAGCATCGCGTTACCGGAGCTACTTTGCCCAGGTAATGTCTTTATATTTTTATTATTGAAATACAAGACCATGAATAATTAATAAACTATATAAAAAATAGTGACCATCGTGTCGTATGGCACAAGCGTGCCATTGTAAATGCAGCGGTTGTAAGTTCGATTCCCATGCGGGGAAAATTAATTATTTACATTCTTCTTCTCTTCAGTCTTAGCTTAACACTAGGTTTTCTCTGTTAAAAGTTTTCAGTTTTGCTTTGAGGCATTAGTATGTATAAATACTTTTTATTCAAGAAGTAATAAAAAAAGTCTTCAAGTTTGTTTTAAAAGGTTCAAGTAAAAGTAAAATTTCTTTATAGCTCACACTAAATTAATTTTAAATGATTATTGCTTAAATGTAAAATCTTTCCTATAATTATATTTATAAAAAAAACAAGACTTTCAAGTACTAAATATGAACATTTCAAAAGCAAAGGTCTACGAAAAAAATATTTACTAAATCCCTTTCCCAACGACATCAAGTATTGAGGTCGGTTATATAAAAAGAAAGGATTTTTTTAAATCATGTAATCGTATAATATTTTAACTTAAGTATGCGACAAATAATAATATAAAACAGTATCGTTATCACTGGTTAACGAAAACATTCTTTAAGATTATGCTTTTATCCCGCGGCGTTTAGTTCAGCCACTCAACATACAATGCCTCCAGAATTCGGTGAAAAGTGGGAAGCGTCTTAACGCTAGGCTCCCTCTGCCTATCCTGCTATATGCGGAATACAGTATGAATCTGAAACAAAATGCTTTTATTTTAATACAAAATATTATCTGAAGTGGAAATAACTAAATAATATGGAAGGCATTGGCGTACAGTTAGACGCTGCTATACGGATGCACCATGACGACGATTTAGTTTTAGTTTAATTATATCACTATAAAACGTGTTTTTTTTATTTGTTCTTTTTTTTGTATCTTCACGCTGTATTCCGCACATAACAGGGAAGGCAGAGGAAATGTGGAAAACTAGTCTTAAGACACTCCGTTTCCACTTCGGTTTCCCACTTTCCGCCGAATCCTAGAGGCATTGCGTTTTGAATTGCGATTTGAGTGACGCTTGGCTTTGTCACCAGAGCGATTCTTTTTTGTACTTTGGCGCATTTCTATTTTCTTTTTTTTAATTATTTTTCGCATAAATATAATTTCTTTTCATTACAGATTAGCAGTTAACAATATGCAATATGTGAGCAATGTATTGGGTATTAAAGACCCCATACATAAACAGAAACTAGCACTCAAAGCTATGGATGTTGTACTATTTGGACCACCTAAAGGTGGGTTTTTGTTTTATCTTAATTAATGCTATTTTATTTCAGCTTCACGCTGTCTTCTGCCTAAAATTAGAGGGAACCCAATGTTAACCCACTCTGTTGCCCACGCACCAAACCGACACTATGTTCCAGACGTTCTATTAAAAATAATTGATTCCCTTGAGTGGATCGAACCTACTACCGTCGCGTTTAGCTCCAATCTTTTTTGATATATAATAATATTATGATAATCTAGCGGTAAATTACTTTTTAATCCATTTACAGGATGTATATTTTTTTTTTACAACATGTCATTATGTTAGATAATCGGATATATGCTTAATTTTTTTGTATTTTGCAGATACACAATAAAAGTAACAAATATATTGTAAATTTTTATCCATATAAGAATTAGCAGACATTTAAATATAAGTACACTTAGATGATAAAAGAACTAGTTTTATTTATATAATTGAACTTGACATATTCTTTTGTTAAGTTGATAACTGAAATAATTTCTATGTAAAGTCAATATTATCTAACATTTTTTAACAATGCCACCTTAAATAAGTTATTTTTGGTGGATTTTTTAAGCTATTACATTTTATTTGCAATATTTCTTAACAAATTATTTGATTTTCCATCTTTTGTATATTTAGATAATGAAAACTACGCATTCTATTTGGTTCTATCCTATTACGGACACTTTTGTATAATAATAAATTCTTCCTCGATCGAGATATAATTTTTCATATTCTAAACCACAGATAGCGCTCTAACAAATCTCCCCTATAAATAAAAAAAAAATATCGTTTGATATTAGACATAAATATTGGCTTAACACTGAATGAAGAATAGTATTACCCAAAGTGATTAATTTTAGGCAAAAATAGGCAATTTTTTTCGTAATTTTATTTAATTTAATTCTATCTATATGACATCAATAATCTACTACTACAATTAATATGTAAAAT
Organism: Heliconius erato demophoon; assembly: GCA_018249695.1. Taxonomy (NCBI): domain Eukaryota; kingdom Metazoa; phylum Arthropoda; class Insecta; order Lepidoptera; family Nymphalidae; genus Heliconius; species Heliconius erato. Next base: position 17,731 of record DWQW01003864.1, on the reverse strand, counting down.
ATAGGCTATACTTCTTATATTGACTTACCAACCTTTTAATAGTAATCAGTGAGAACAGTCGTGGCGCAGCGGCATAAAATGTGGCTGTAAAACCGACTGGTTGTGGGTTCGATCCCCACTCCAGGAGATGAAATATTTACTTAAATTTACCATTTCTTCGCTCTGGCGTCGAGACTAAGCGCGGCGTTGAGTTCTGCCACTCAACACGCAATGCCTCCAGAATTCGGCAGAAAGTGGGGAACGGAGTGTCTTAACACTAGGTTCCCTCTGCTTACCCTGCGGTGTGCGGGATACAGCGTGAAGCTGATTTAATTTAATTTTTTTTATAATACATAATTTTGTACATTTAAAAAATTGCGTTATATGAATGTAGACAGATTTTGTTATAGGTATAACACTAAGTATACTATACTGAATTTATATTTTTAATATTTATGTTTTTAAAACTTGAATATTTTATATATATTTATGTATTTTGTATTTACACAGATGTGGTGCACAGAGTGTGACTCTAAAACCGACTGGTTGTGGGTTCGATCCCCACTCGAGGAGATGAAATACTTACTTAAATTTATACTACCATTTCCTCGCTCTGGTGTCGAGGTAAAAGAGCGGCATTGTAACCTGCCACTCAACACGCAATGCCTCCAGAATTCGGCAGAAAGTGGGGAACGTAGTGTCTTAACACTAGGTGCCCTCTGCCTGCCCTGCTGTGTGCGGGATACAGCGTGAAGCTTATATAATTTGCTAATGTAACTTAATTTTGAACAAATAATAACTTTTGAGATCAAAAATCAAGAATCAAGTCCAAATTCCTGTAATGACGCTATGCTTTGGCGGTTGAAAATTCAATATTTAAACGTTCTGTATTCCGAACATAAGTATACATTAGACTGAAAGAAACTACGACATTGACCTTACCAAAGATAGATGCACTATAGTATATATTTTTTTTCAATTTTTTTAAGTTTCATGTACCCTGCATAGAGCAGGGTAGGCAAAAGAAACTAAGGGAATCGAACATGGGTGGAAAGGATCGAGCCGGGTGGTCCGTGCCCACCCCAGAATAGTATGGTGTCCACCCTAGAAATTTTACTTTTAACGAAATTTGCCCCCAAAATTTAAAAAAAACAACATTAACACGAACATATCTGTTCAAGGCTCCCCCGTACCCCCAGAAAATATCTCTATTTACGCTAATGGAATCGAACCTACAGATTGCATTTACAGTCAAACACAGTGCCACTGCGCAACGACGTCCGCGTCTCAATTAGATACTCACAATAAAAAAAAACAGAAAAATAGATTTCTTAATTGCTGACCAAACGCAAATTACATTTTTAATTACAACCTTAACGTAGTTAAAAGAAAACTCAATCTATTTATATATCCAGCACAATAGCGATTATACAATAATCCGTGTGGTTTGAAGCGTTTTATTCATTTCCATTCAACGCTCGACCTTGACCACTAATCTCGGTACAATCGCGGTGAAGTCTACACCTACTTGTGTATACGTAATATTGTATATTACACATTGTTATTTAAGACATGATCATAAATATAAATGGCTTTTAAAGATTTTTTATTAAGCATTGAATTTTAATATTTTATTTTTATGTTTGTTAGATATATGGAATTTGTAAGCCCAATTCAAATCTAGGGTATAACTGTATGGCTATAGTTAAACTATATTTGTTTTCGTGGCCTGGCATATAAATAACGGCGTTGGGTTTCGCCAAAAGACACGCATTGTCTCAAAATTAGGTGGAAGAGCGGAATTTAGAACTGGGGTGAGCACATCTCCCAACCCAACTATGTGCTGGAAACAGTACTTTTTTTTCTTTGACTTCCCTTTAAGAAGGTCCATCCACTTGAAATGAATTGTGGTAACGAATATGACAAAGTCGATTTCCCGCCATTATGTAGGCATTTTATATAGCTTTATAGCGGAAGTTTTATTATTTACTAAATACATATTTACGCCTAATGGAACAATAATCGCGGCTATTTTAGGAATAAGCGACGTTTAAAATGACAATTTTGTTGCCAATGCCACCATAATATACATGTAAATTTTTGCAATTAGATGGAGAAAGATTCTGTATAATTCAATTTCTTTTCCATTTTAAACATTTTTTTATTAAAATAGGTTAGGCAGTGTATGCAGAGGGAACCTAGTGTTAAGACACTCCGTTGTCCATTTTCCGCCGATTTTTGTCGAAGCGAAACTCAACTGCGCTTTGCCTCGACATCAGAGCGAAACCATGAAAATATAAATTTAAATAAATATTTCAATGCTCCGAGTGGTGGTCGAACCTACAACTATCCGCGTTTACAGGCGCACTTTGTGCCGCTGCGCCACAAATTTTAATATTTTGCGAAATTCTGTTGGTAGGTACATCGAGTAGTATTTCATTGGCGGTTTGATAAAGACAAATATTAATTCGTCGAAAAGTTATATTTTATATTAACGTATGTTGAAAAGTCATCTATTTACCAACTATGGATAGATTTTTATATTGACTCGTGAACATCTTCTCTTCGTAATTATGTGAGTTGCGATGTAATAAAGATTTATTTTTTTATATTACCAACAGGTTTTACTTATTATAATCAGGGACAACAACGAATAATGTGACAATCATATAAAAATAAAAAATAATAATAAAAAATCTAAAGGTTTTAGTAACAACTCAACATGAATTAACTTAATAGGAACGGAGTACACTAGGTTCCCTCAGGCTACACTGCTATGTACGGGATACAACGGGAGGCTAAAAAAATATAACATATACATGATTTTTTGAAACTTCGCGAAGAGATTATTGAAAATATCGTTCCCAGCACAATAATTGAAGATATCCATCGTCACATGTTTTAATCACCGTCTAGCTAATCTGTTTCATAATTGATGCCATTTATACCCTTTGACTGTCGTTTCGTCACACACGCCATGTTATTTTTTAATTAGTATATAAATAATATGAAACTGCTTCACAAAATCTTCGATCTTGTACATTTAAGCTATAAGGATTATAAAATTAATTCCACTTTCAGTTGTGACGACATTAAGTACTAAAAATGAACAAATAATAAAATACATTTATTCAAAAATCAAAAAATTACATTTGTTTTTCCTAATTTTAAATTTTAATATTGTATTATGGTGACATTTTGCAATATATGTTTTAGTTGTTCAATTATTATGTTTATATACAAATAAATTTTACCAAACATTCAAAACCCAGAGTATATACGTCATCTTATCTATTATTTTTATGTGAATATTCATTTATACTTATCAAAATCTCAATAATTATACTAAGTGACAATAAAATTTGTAAAATAAAGAACACAACAGTAAATCAACATATTGTCTCACCACAATTAACGTTCCTCCCACAATTCAAATGAATCATAGTGTCACTACTCTTACATCACGTTCAGTATCATTCGTCTCATTCAAGCGCGCGTTTCAAATGGTCATATTATTTTGTAATTTTTAGTAATTTTTTTTGCCATATTTCGACTTTACACAGTACCAAGTGATTCTAAGTGTCGTGATGAACTTATAAATGGTGTTTGGATCTGTTTGTGTGGAAATTTTAAAGTTGGTCAATTTTCTCATTAATGGACCCTATGTGAACTTGACAGATGAAGGTTATTGATTTTTGTATATATTTTTTTTTATCGTTTCTTTTTTTTCAGGTTTATCACAAGTTGTTCTATAAAAACTTTCATATCATTTTACTTGGATGGTACTTAAACTGTTATTGGAATTTTAATAAACTTTTTAATATTTTGTAAATAGTTTTTGTAGGGTTGAATTTAGATCTGTAACAATACAATTGAAAGTATATTGTGATATCAATTATCCGCGAAAACCTTTTATAGTTTGCATTTTTTTTATAGAGATGTCTTTATTTTTCTTTAATAAAGATATCTCTATAAAAAAATAATTTTACACTTTAACATCTTTTGTTTATTTTTTATAAACAAAATTTGTTATTTTATATTAAAATATGTAAAGTACAATAAATACGTATTAATATAAACTTCAACTCAAACTGTTTCCTTCCATCTGATAGCACCGTCACAATTATATAGATATGTGATATCCCAACAACAAATTAAAATAATATTTTATATTTATTAAAATTATTATTTACAACTTATTCTCATATGGTTGTCTTTAGCCGATTACCATCTAACATATATCACATTGTTATACTCTATTTCGCGGAAAAAATAAACTTCAATATAAATTTATGTCCAAACGTCGATCGTTGTTGTACTGTCGAACAAGAATATTCATACTTACTTCGTGTATTTTTTGTAAGTTACGCAATAAATAAATTAAACGTATTTATAAAAAAATATATAAAATTATATTTTTATTTAGTTTTCTAAACATAAATATTATTAGACTGTTAAATCATAAATATATATTTATTAATATTAAAAAATTAAATCAACTTCACGCTGTATCCCGTACACAGTAGGGTAGGCAGAGGGAAACTAGTGTTAAGACACTCCGTTCCCTACTTTCCGCCAAGTTCTGGAGGCATGGTGTGTTGAGTGGCGGAACTCAACGCCAAAAGCGCCAAAGCGAAGAAATGAAAATATAAATGTAAATAAATATTTCATTTCCTCGAGTGGGGTTTGAACCCACAACCAGTCGATTTTACCGTCGCACTATGTGCCCCTGCGCCACGACTAGCCTCATATATATTTATATACATATTATTAATATATGATCGTCAATATATTTTTACTATTTAAGACTTTGTTGTTTTACCGGTACATTTTCCTGCTTATATATTGCTGCGTTTACCTCGAGGTAATTAAACAAGTTATATATTATTAATTGCCATAATATTATTATGGTTAATTGAACTGCAGTCGTGCATGGATTTCAAGTACATTCGTAGAATATTTTAGTGTGGACGCGTCTTAGTTGACATGCTTTGTAGTTTTTATGCACTGGGGTTTTAGTTTTCTATTTTGTTTTCATAGGATTTTATTTTAATATTGGTTTGCTTATTTGTGTAAGGTGAGGAGTAGTGGGTGATGTAACGGTTTTTTTATAACTTCGTTGCCGTGTGACCTATTACTTTTTTTTATTGATTTTGTGTTCACTCATATACTATAATTAATTAATAAATACTACCAAACGTTAAGTTAAAATTTCAAACGTTTTAACTTTTCACTGTACAAAGGAAACATGTGATACAATGCATCCACATCGCTGCAAATGACATAATTTTCTAGATTGTCTTTAATGAAATAGCGTCAGCTTGGATTTAAAGTGTGGACAGTAAAGTCTCGTCTAAACAATGCATGTAATATAAACGTTAAATAAATAATATTTCTAACATCAAGTATAACATCTGTTCGCAATATAAATTTAAGTTAATAATTTGAAATTGATTTAAAAAAAAACGTGTACATATCAAATTATTTAGCCAAGTGAATGCCGCTTTACTACGCTTTACTTCCAACTTAAACTGCTAGTGGCGATTCTTTAATACCACTATTTTATGACTAGTACCCTAAAATTGAAAAAAAAAACCAACCTGAAAAAAAAAACATCCATTATTGGTTTATTGATGATTATATGGTTTTGAAAGGAATCGACATCTTTGTATGGAATCCGATTTTTTAATAACACAGTCGCTAGTCATATTTGAGCGGTATAATAGATTAGCCAACATAATGTTTGTATATTATAATATATAATCACATCAAATAGAAGGTAGTCGATGGAAGGACTGGTTGCTGGCCTCCCTGCTCTTGGGCGCGGTCGTCGGGAGCTGGGCGGCGTTGCGCGCCGGACGCGCCAGCCGTCATCAGGTTCAGAGGATGCTCAGAGATATGGAACAGCTGAGGAAAGCTGAAGTGGCGCTTGATAATATGCAGAAGGAGCTCGATAAGGCGAAGTTGGAACAGGTAAATTTTTGGATGATTATAACATTTTCTAAGGGAAGTTATTAGATGTATTAGAATATTTTTTTATCGAATTTCCATCATATTACAAGTCGAGATATATTTTTATAAAGTATTAATTAAGATTTTTTAGTTTTTAGTTTTGAAACAAATTTACATAAACAGTAATTAATATAATCGCTGTATCGAAACGCTCGGTTCATTTTTTCTGTAATAAATGAATAATTATTTATTTACGAACAATAGAATTAGAAATATAAAAATTTATTTAAAGAATAAATTTTTATATTTCTAATCAAATAGTCTAGTAATACTCCCATAAAAGTAACATACATTATTATTATTTTTAAAGTAAAAGGTAGGAGGCCGGTCGTGGCGCAGCGGCACGAGGTGTGACTGTAAAACTGACTGGTTGTGTGTTCGATCCCCACTCGAGGAGATGAAATATTTACTTAAATTTATATTTCCATTTCTTCGCTCTGGTGTTAGGTTAAGCGCGGCGTTGAGTTCTGCCACTCAACACGCAAGGCCTAAAGAAATCGGCAGAACGTGGGGAACGGGAGTGTCTTAACACTGGGTTCCCTCTGCCTACCCTGCTGAGTGCGGGATACAGCGTGAAGCTGATTTATTTATTTAGAATTAGAAATAAACATAATGTAAATAATAAAGAGTTCTTAACGGCTAATTATAATTTATGTTTCTTTATTATAATTAAGTTATTTGCATTTTCAGGAAAATGTAGCGACGGAGAAGAAAAATTTAGAAAAGAAATTACGTGAAGCTGGCGACACTCCACTTTTGAATTCCGCGTCTTCCGACCTTGAAGTGACACAGTTGAAAGCAGAAGTTGAAGTGAGTATAAGAAAACATTTTACTCTATAGATTTACATGGCTCTTGACGTTTTTTAGCCGAATTTTGTAAGAAAAGGAGGTTATCAATAGGATTGTATTTTTTTAATATGTTTATTACCTCAGAACTTTTTTTTGACTGGATGAATCGATTTTGATTATTTTTATTATATTTGAAAGCTAGTGCTTCCCGTGGAGTACCATTTTTTTAGGTTCATTTCTTACAACCACAAAAAGAAAATTTTACATTAGGTATGTGCGCGACAAATGCACGAAGCTGATTTAAATTAATTTTAACCTAGTTTTATTAGAGCTTAGCACTAGTCCTGCAGCATGGCACCGGCATTTTGGCACTTAAAATCCATTTGTAGCATTTGTCTGGGTGTATTTGGATGTATCATCACCAAACCGATAACATGATCAGTGTTTGATATTATTAGTCATCTCGGCGACATATGATAAGAAGTGCAAAGGGCCCAAGATTGCCTCTGGGGCTGTGCCTTCTGTTACTGACACTGAAAATAAGTAATTGATTTTAAAAGTATGAGAGAGATTATTTAGGTAATTTTCACACCATGCGAGTAACAGTAAAACCATAAGAATCAAGCTTTTTGACTAATTATTTATGTTCTAAGATGTCAAATTCGCGTGAACCTTAATGAAAAGTGCAAGTACGTGTTTCTTATAATTTAAGTGTTCAATAACTTCATTAGGAAATTTTGTCAATTTTCCTACTTCAAAATTGTGCCAAAAGCTTTGGATATTGTTACATCGATAAAAATAATGATTGTGTTTCAAGGATTTTTTTATGGACTGACGCTTACAAAAAACTGAAACTCTTTTGATACATTTTCAGTTAATTGTAACTTGATTTTATAAATAATATTACTAAAAGTATAGAGAGGTCAGTCGTGGCGCAGTGGCACAAAGTGTGACCGTAAAACCGACTGGTTGTGGGTTCGATCCCCGCTCGAGGAGATGAAATATTTACTTAAATTTATATTTCAATTTCTTCGCTCTGGTGTCGCGGCGTGGAGTTCTGCCACTCAACACGCAGGGCCCCTCTGCCTAACCTGCTGTGTGCGTGAAACAGCGTGAAGCTGTTTTTTTATTGAAAGTTTTTCCTATGTAATTATGTTAATCACAAAACTATTGACCCTATAATCATCTACACGTATATTTTTACCATAATAAATTAATACATATCATTTTAATTATATTTCAACAAGTTACGATCACCACGATTCGATTTCATGATGAAACAATAGTGTGTTATTATTTGTAATTATTTTCATATTTTATTTTATTTTTCTCAAGCTACCTACTGCTTTACCTTACAGAATAATAATTAATTTGATCATCAATATTTTATTGAATTTTAAAAATTATAATTAAATATATTTAAATTAAAGATTTCAATATATGTAAGAGAGGAAATCGCAGCATTAAATCCCACAATTCAAAGTTGTTTTGAAAATTAACCGTAGCGTGGGAAACAGTGTCTCAACACTTAAGTTCCCTCTGCCTACTCAACATAATATATAATTTTTTATATGCTGGATCCAGCTATAAAAAATAAAACTTACAAACATATAAATAGACATATAAATCAATTATATGTTTTTTCTTAAATTCCAGATGTTACGAGCGGAGCTTCGTCGTGCAGAAGGCGAACTAGAAGATAGATGTTGGGCGCCGCCCGCCGGACTCCAGCAATGGCTGCAGCTGACACACGAAGTGGAAAATAGAGCATATATACGAAAAAAGCAACAGGCTGATCTGCAGCTGCAACAGGCTAGAGACGCGGTGAGTTTCAAATGTTCCTTAGCTCCACGCCGCAAACTGTTAACACTCCGTTCCCCATGCACCGCCTAATTCTAATACATTACGTCAAGAGTGATGGAATTCAATACCACGCTTTGTCTTGTTTTCAGATCGAAGAAATAAGAATAATTAATTCCCCCCTCATGGGAATAGAACCCACAACTGTAGCGTTTACACTGAAACGCTGTGCCGCGATTTGAAACGTTGATTATACATAAATAATTTTCATTTCCCTAGTCTTGTAGACTGAACGGGTCCTGAGTACCGCCAAATATTACATAGTTTTTCGATTTTTGGACGGTATGTTATTAACAGGTGTCTCTACCTCTAGGGTTGCTCTGCCTACAAACTATATGTGAGATATAACGTGGTGCTAAAAAACTTATTAAATTATTATTTAACATTATTATGTTTTTTTTTCTGTAATATTATAAAATAACAAATGTAATACATACGTACATTTTATGTATGTTTACAGAGTGTTTTTATCAGCACCACATTAAATTACAGTTTTAACTACTCTATAAAAGCATTATAGAATTTAAAAAAAATTTTTTTTCCAAAAATGAAAAAGTTTTCTTTTCAAACAAAATAAATAAAAAAAATATCGTTGGAAAAAAAAAAACGCCATTTGTCAAGAATGACGCACGCAGACATATACCTATGAAAGGGAATCCGTCTCATACGCCTAATTCTGAAATCGAGTCGTAGGTATTGGCGGCAAAGTTTAAAGTTGTTTAACTTTTAGTAGTGTTTTTGCAGAAGTATGTGTTTACGTTATTGTCATTTATGCGTACCTACGTCACACGAATTACAGGTATAGATAAACATCGTGAAATGACAAAAAAATCTGTCATGTCTAAGCTATTGAGGTATCTTGATTATTTCTTTAGGTATGGGTTTTAAATATTTTACTCTATATACTGTTCCCGTAAAAGGAGCGCTAACGCTTCCACCCTGTATAAATTTCTTTAATTTTAAATTATAGTGTGAAAAACTGCGTAAGAAACGTTCGAGCTTAGTCGGTGCGTTTGTATCGACACACGGCAAGTCCATAGACGATGTCGACCGGTCTATCGTCGAGGCGAGGACCGCCTTGAACGAAGTCACGCAGGAATTACAGGTATTTGCCTTGAATTTTATATAAAAAAATGCTGTTTACTTAAAAGAATATATATAAATTTGTACTAAGAAACGTGTTGATTGATTTTTTATAATATTTTATTATGTTTGCATTTTGAAGTGTGTTTTAATCGTGAATACAAGATGTTTATTTATTTTGAATTTTGCTTGTGTTTAAAATTTCACTGTTTACTAGAAATAACTTGATTGATTTCGTTTCATATTATAATTTCATTTACTGACTGACTGACGTCACAGATATTTTTCTACATTTAAGTATTTAGTATTCTATAAAATAAAACATACCTATTATTTTTATATTATTATATTAAAACCATGTAGTAATCAATTTATTTTAATAACTTTGGAATTATTTGTCTGTGCAACAATATAAGAAATATAAGGATTCTTTGTGGGTAAGAGTGTAGTGTACCTGTGTCTTGTAGAAATGTTTTAATATTTTATATACTATTAACTACTTATTTATTTAAAAAGGCTTTAACAAACATAGTCTTATCGTATTGGTAAGTAAATAAATAAAACAAAATGGACGATCACTTGTTTTATATTTCTTTTATAAAGCTGGATTACTGCTACTTGATTTAGAATTCGGTATTATAAAAGAAAATATGGAACAAACACCAACGTCATCTTACAAGGAATATTTTATATGTCATATTAATACGATCATCATTCACAGTACGGTTGAGGAGTCATGACCTCCCTGAAGATAGCTTATATAGCTCGACAAATAATTTATGAAGTTTGTGAACACACGCAGGAGTCAAAATCGCGCATGTACAGTCGTGTGCATAATATTTAATATGCGGAGTTCGGTGCCACTGTATGTCATATACAAACAGGCCCAGTAAATGACACTTCTCGTTGCGCTCTACTGTACTTTAGTGATCGGGCTCACGGAACAGTGAAGGCATCAGTACGGGTACATCTAAAATAAGCATTCTGCACTTGTGTCCGCGCGTACCTCCTATATATCTTAAAGTCCTTGTAGGCATAGGCCTACACATACAATTAAATCTGCGCAGCTATAGAGCTGCGCAGATTTAATTTTAGGATTTTTCTTACTTTTGATTATTTTCTTCCCAAGTGAACAATGGGTAAATGTCCCTAAGGCCTAGCTTCATGACAGTCACGACTCTTCGGACCATACTGTTGTTTATGTTATATTCTTTAAAAAAAAAAGACCATACAAAGAATATCAGTATTTATTAGAATATGTGTTGCACGACTAGTATATCATTATAGATAAAATTGTGAATAATTTTTCTAAGTAACGTAATCTGTATTTGCAATTTCTCATATGCTTCTTAGATTAACAACTAGAATAAATATAAAAATTCCCCAAACACACAAAACATTCACTACTGTTATAATGTATTATTATTATATATTGTAAATGTATGAAATATTTTTGAAATGTCATATAAAAATAAGTTATCTTAACTTATTTTTATAATATAACAGAAAATTATTTTATTGATTACAGCTATATATATAGATATATAGATTATAAGTAACTTTTTTTATATAAAATGCATTTAAATGTTGCGTTGTTTAAAAATAAATATTTAAAATCCAAGTGTAATTTTTGTGTAAAATATTTTAATATTAGTTTAAATTGAAGCTGTGGACGGTTGTGTGTTCAATTTTCACTTAAGGAAATATATTATTTTCATTTCTTCGCTCTTGTAAAAAAATCTGCGGCTCTGAGTTGAGCTGAGTGAGCTACTATTCAACATTTAATGTCTTAAAAATTGTGCGATGCGTGGAAAACGTAGTATCTTAACGCTAGGTTCCCTCTGTCAATCCAGCTATATACGGGATACAGCGTGAAGCTAAATAAAATATATATTTTTAAATTGTTTTAATTATTTCTAGGAGCGTATGCACAGGTGGAAGCAGATTGAGCGTCTCTGCGGTTTCAATATAATAAACAACAACGGTCTACAGTTCCTTGAGAGCACTTTGTATAGAACCGCTAATGGACGACAAGGGAGAGGTAATTATAAATATAATTATATATTTTTTTATATTTTGATTTTCCTGCAAAACAATACGCGACGTAGAGGTCCCCCGTGTCCCGAAAATGGAAAAAACTTTAGTCTTTACATTAGGTGCTCTTCCTACAAAGACGTACGAAACATGTGTAGATGAATATTATATATTATGTGTACTATGTAACGAGATCTTAGAAATTTAATTCCACCGTTTTGTAATTATTTTATTATGAGATTTGGCAATTACGCAATACGTAGGTTGTCTGATGATGGAGACACATGTTGGGTTAGAAAACCCTGGGAGCCTAAAACATAAAATTTGGCCTCGTTCGACTAATTTTTATATATTCTATTAATTTCTCCTGTTGACAAGGAGTTGATAATAAAACTGGGTGGCTATAGAGACCTAAAGGGTGTTTTTTTTAGTTTTCTGATCAAATCATTTGTTTTTATTTTATTAACAGGAGTCATTTATAATGGCAAGTGAAATTATTTATAACTAATTAAGTAATTTAGTAATACTATAAACATTATTTATGTAATTAATATACATATTTTTGTCCTTCCCAGTCCGCATGAGCAGTTCTCAAGATGACCTCAGCGTGGGCGACGATACTTCCCTCTGCGGCTCCGGTAAGTTGGACGACGCGGTTTTCCACGAACATATTGATTGAATATTGATTTAGCTGCTTTATGTTCGTACTATTATGTAAATAAGTGATTAAAATCTACATAATTGTACATACACTTAAATTATATAAAAAAAGACATGTATATATATTTTTTAATATAACATTATAAGTATGCTATTTTTATATAAACCGATATATCGTGCATGATGTTGCATTTTGATCTTGTGATATAAACTTAATTATTGTATTGATAGCATTTTACATTTATATATTCGATATTGTTACAATAATGTTACTGTTATTTCAATATATTTATAAGTAAATAATTTTGTGGCAGCCGAGTTTCACATTAATAAATACTCCGCTATATGCGGGATACAGCGTGAAACTAAAAAAAACTATAAATTATATTATAATAAAGGAAATTAAATTATCACCACATGCAGGTTTCATGTTGGTAATAAATTTTTACTTAAAATAATTTTACGTACTTAGTGTTTTATTTTATTTAAATTTTTCAAGACTTGAATGCAGCGAATTATATGTGTTTTTTTAACCGACATCTGTCAGAAAAAGAGGTGGTTATCAATTCGACTGTATTTTTATTAATCAATTCATCATTTTTGTCGTTTACGTGACTTATCTATGTAGTTTAGTATTTATTTTAATTTTTTTTTTAATTACAAAAAAAGTGTATAAAAGACATTTTTAAATAATCTATTAATCATTTAAACTGATGCGTGTTTATTAAGTTATATAATAATATATATATTAAGCTCAAAACGTGTTTAAACTAACCTAGTTTAGATATTTTTTACTTTTTACATTACCTTTATAAATTAAATTATATAATTGTGTGAAAAAATATTATAAACAATACAAAAAAAATTATACTAAAAAAAATTTAATAAGATAAAACAAATTATAAGAGGCTCACAATTTTATAAAAATGATTAATATACATAATATTATGTTGAGTAAAATATAAATTATAAGACATCGATATTTAGCTGTATTAGAATATAAAAACTACTGGTTCCTGTATAAATCTGTTGGATATTTAATTTTAGATTTTAAGCATTGTAGACAATCTTTTTTTAAAAAATGATGGCAACTGTAAATATTGATAATAAATTAAAATAAATAAGCAGTCGTCATGCAGCAGCGGCACTGCATCTGACTGCCTCTGCGTTCTCAATTGGAGGAATGTATTATTTTCATTTTTTCGCTGTAGTAAAAGAAGATAAAGCACAGCGTTAAAATCTGTCACTCAACACGCAATGTCTCAAAAATTAGGTTGTGAGTGGGGAACGGAGTATCTTAAAACTAAGTTCCCTCTGCCTACCTTACTTATGTGGGATCCAGCGTGAAACTAAAAAAACATTATTATTTATATATTTACGAGTCTCGAATATTTTGTTTTTGTTAAGCTAATGTTTTTGTAAAATTAATTATCTGTGTAAATTTCATTTGATGAAATAAATGATTTGTCATGGATACTCCAGTCATCACAATCGGTATGAAGCTTTCAGGCTTTTTTTCTATTTCTTATTGTCATATTATATCGAAAAGCATGTATGAAATATTTTTTTCTACATTTCTGTATATAATGTAGCTATGGGTTTGGGCTTTTTATACTTTTGCATGATTAGTAACTTTTAGTACTATTTTCTTTATAGTTGACACTAGTGATGTACACCTATCGCTTTGCATTATAGTCACAAAATTCACAGTTTAATTTTTTTCTGGGCCCTTGACCAATCAAGGCAATTGTATTGGTTCACAGGCCAACCAATACAACGTCTAATAATTTGTTTTTTTTTTACTTTTAAACTGTATTTCATATTCATATGTATATGAAGGTCTTAAAACGGCGCTGATTTTGCGATATATACGTATGTATATTCGCACTCAATACTTCAAACAACCAAGAAAAAATTTTTTTTTGGTCCAAATTTAAATCTAATTCGTTCAGTTTTTTCAGAAACTGGTTGAATAGCGTGGCAAAATATTATTCGATCTTACCTACATTTTGAATTATAGTTCCAAAATAAGTAACTTCAAACTTGCCACATTAACACAATAAATTGCACGAAATATTTTCACATCATGTCACATTTCCAAAACATACCATTTCCAAAATTATTTCATAACATGTGAATCAGAACAAACTAAATCTTTTCTCTTAAATATTTCTCTTTGCACGTGTGAAAGCTTTTGAACGATTGTGATTTTGTTTTATTTTTGCCTTTCCCGGCTTTTTAGTAAATGCAAGTTTTCTTATAGTATGGCAACATTGAAAGGTAAGAAACTATTTTTGTATGAACTTTTGGTGGCGTCGCTTTATATTTATGGGGATAATTTATTTCATACATGCTTTTAATATCGGGGCAGTATTATGATAATACTTTAAAAAAATATATGAATGTTTAGAGAAATGTAGTATTATGTATATCGAAAATTTACGTTACATATTATTATTAAAATTATTTCAGCATGAAAATATTATAGCATAAAAATTTTAACTATAATAATAAAATGTATTTTAATTACTGATTAATTACTGAAAAGCTAATCAATAAAAATGTTTGTAACAGAATAACATCAAAAATAATACCATTAACGTGAATGTTGTGAATGTCCAATATATTATATATTTAATACGGTTACATAGGGTGATTTTTAAAATTATTTCGATTTATTTCTCACTCAATATTATTTAAAATAAAACATCTCATATCAAGTTTTAATAATATTAATATAATGATATTTATATAAAACATGTAATATAACATTTACGGTTTTTTATCTTTTCTTCTAATAATTTGTAATTTGTCTATATCTGTTCTGTCCTTTAATACATATGGCGTTCTGAACATGCATTATTTGTTCGTTTGTGGGTTTTTCTGTAATTTTTAAAAAGTAATAAACGTCGATGTCATTCAGTAACAGATAACTTTGGATGGCGAGAAGATTCCTCTGGAAGCGAAGAGCCTGATGCACCACATTACCCACTAGACCTTAGATTGGCTGAAGCTAGGTAACGATTATTATACATATTTTCTTTAAAACGTAATTTAGTTACATAAAATATTTAAAAACAATAAAAAAATAAAGGAATAGTAATTAATAAAAAATATATAATTTAAAAATAGTTCTTGAGGTTCAGATTAATGGACGTTTCATATTGTCAATATATGTGTTCAAATAAATATATCGTAATCGTTTGCTTTATAGATTACAATTAGAAGAAAGATTAGCTCAAGAGGCACGCGAGAAAAGAGTAGACGACAAAAAAGGGTTCGAAGAAAGATCTAGAGGTTCATTCAATGATATAAGGAAGAGTCCTACAGAGGACCGGAGGAGGGACCCCGTGCAGTTTATACTAGGAGGGGATAAGTAAGTTGTGCTTATAACTATATTGGTATATGGAGAACGACGAGTGACTGTAAATGCGACGTTTGTGGAATTCCATTATTTAAATCAAATCAAAAACACTTTATTGCACAAAGATAAAACATAAATACAATAACATTTATAATTTTAATACAGTGCAAAGGCGGCCTTATCACTACAAGTGATCTCTTACAGGCAACCTTTTATTTATAAAAACTAATATTAAGAGAGCATTGTTGGCGGATAGCTTTGCATAAAGATTTTTTTTTTGTTATTTATTATATCATATATATACATACACTATTCATACATAAATACATACATACATACATAAATACATACATACATACATACATAAATACATACATACATAGATTTGTATAGAGATACAATTAGACTTACATATATGCACAAAACAGATACAATGACTATAGCGATAGATAAAACTCTTTAAGACGACGTTTAAAGATATTAGCTGATGTCGACTGTCTGATGAACCGGGGTAGCTCATTCCATAATTTCACCGTTTTTATGGTGAATGATTCACTGTAGCACTTAGTGCGACATAATGGTACCTCCAATACGTTGTCATATCTTGAACGGAGATTGAAAGACTGAGAGTGGGAGCCCAGGAAAGTAAATCTTTGTTTGAGGCATGAAGGAGTTAAGGGCAGATACAAGATAGAATATACACACAATGTCTAACACACAATGTCTCGAAAATTCAGTAGAAAGTGGTGAACGGTGTTTCTTATGATTAAGTTCATCTACCTCTCTTGCAATATGCGATATATAGCGTGTAACTAAAAAGTGTAACGCTATATATCGCTTATTTGAAATTACTCGTATCAAAGACGCTTCTACATTGGCATACTAATGTAGTAATTATTTATCCTTATAGAATGTTTAACACTTACCTGTATACAAGGTGAAAGTGTTAGCGTTCCTTTTACGGGAACAGCACATAGCACATAAAATATTTTAAACCTATACCTAAAAAAATTAATCAAGATAACTCAACAGTTTAGAAGTCGTTTTTGACAAATGACGTATTTTTTAAATTACAACAATAATTTTATTGTTGTTGTTTGAAAAAATCACTTTCATTTTTGGAAAAAAATAAATAAATTGTATTAGGCTTTCATAGAGCAGTTATAGCTGTGGTTTTATTCAAAGTGGTGCTGACACTTCCACCCTGTATAATGTCTACTTTTTATTTCACCACAATAACCTATAAAACTTGTTAATTTCCAGTGTGAACTGGACCGGCGAGCCTCTGCGCGCGCGCATGCCGCTGCCGCCGCCGCGCCGCGCGCCGCTGCAGCGCTCGCGCAGCGACGTCGTCGTGTGTGAGGAGCCCCGCGCGCCGCCCCGCGCACTGGCCCGGCCGAGACTACCGGGGGAAGGTTTGTATGTGCGAAATGTATAGAGTTAATAAAATGGGATAGGTAGCTCCATCCGTTGATCATTCTCATGGACACTATCGAATAATATCGTGAACACATGTGTTCATATTAGATAACATGTGTAAATGTCAGATCACATGTGTGGATTTATGATAACTAGTGGGAATATAACATACGTACAGTCAAATAGATTTTGGAAGATGGTTAAAAATACAACCAGAACAAATACCTATAGGACGGTCTTTTTATGGTTGTATTATATTTCAATTTCCTGAATAAACTGGACAGGTTATAGATATGAACAGGACTATAGATATCATTTATTTGATTATATTATGTATTGCAATGTCACCGTCGTGCCGTACTGGGACATTGTCTGACTGAAAACGCAATGGCTGATAGACATTACATTTTTAAACATTTTTAAAGTGTTATTCCACACTTAGGAAAGAAAAATACTTATTTAGAAAACGTATAAAAATTTGAACGCAGCGGGACTCGAACCCGCGCCTCCTGGAAACCGACCAGGCGCTCT
>DWQW01003863.1:0-21323 GCA_018249695.1 Heliconius erato demophoon | reverse complement strand
TATCAAATATCAACAATGGTCGTATTTTTTTATTTAAAACAATCAAAAATTCTTTGACGATAATGTCGTAAAAAAAATCATATTAGAAGTCATTATAGTTGTCAATCGATTGTGCTTATTAAATCATATATTTTAAGCGGGCGAAGCCGTGGGCGAGCCGCTAGTTATAATATATTTTAATTGTACTTATATTAAATTTATGGTACATTTCACCTCTGAATCTCTAAAAGATCTTGGATTATTTATGATCACTACAGAAGGGCTCTAACTATATTAGACGGATCACGAGCCATAATAAAATATTAAAATTATTATTTAGATAATTGTATTTAAATATTTTATTGAAGTGTAGGGTGGGATGTCAGTTACAGTATTAAGACATTATGTTCCCTACTTGACACACAACTATCGAGTAATCTTGTAGAGTGATCTTGTTATCTGAGTGCAAAAATTAAAACATTAAAATCATTTAAAATGATGCTGTCGTGGCGCAGAGGCACAAGAGCATGACTGTAACGCGACCAGGAGAATGAATTATTATTTATTAATATTGTCATTTCGTCTTTGACACCATGGACCGGCGTTGAGTTACTCCACTCAATACGCAATGCCTGGAAAAATTCTGAATCGGAAAGTGGGGAATGGAGTGTCTTAACATTAGGTTCTGTCTGCCTACCCTGCTTAGTGCGGGATACAGCGAGAAGCTAAAAAAAAAATATATAAATTACGTCTCTCGAGTGGGAATTGAACCCACAATTGTCGCGCTTATAATCAAGCATCCACGACGCCAGGACGCCAGGACGGGCTCAATAATAGAATTGAAGACGACAAAACACAACAATCAAACATAAACAACCTACTTTAGTACTGGGTCCGTAATTGGCTTTAACAAAATTTTTTCCCCCAAAACTCCTCACTTGTGGGTACTTCTGAAGAAGATCGTCGTAAATTGAATCTTTTGTATTCAGCCCACATTGTGTGAGGCTAAGGTGTTAATAAAGAACACGACTTCTCTTCCGTACATGAAGGTTTAAATTAAATATCTCTTATGGTATTGAGTTATCTGGATTCTTATTATATAAGTAGGTTAGTTTAAGTGACTACTTATATAAATGTATAAAACATTTTTATTTTCTCACCCTGCTATTAAAGATAGCGGCGCTAAAGTCCGCAATCACGCTCTATAGGCAATATTATAATGTACGAGTATATAAGCAAGATAAGTTATACTTGTTTAGAAAACATATAAAAGTTTGAACGTAGCGGTACTCGAACCCGCGCCTCCTGGAAACCGACCATACGCTCTGACTACTAAGCCATATGTTCTCATCAAGCTACGTCGAAATTTTTATACGCTTGTTACAATTTATTTATGTTGTTAGCATCTTTGTAAGGAGATTTTTACAAATTTCCGCTACCCGAAGATAATTACTTGGAATTATCGTCTTGTAAGAGAGAATGCTATTAATTAAATATTTTTAAAATTTTTAAAGTGTTATTCCACATTTAGGAAAGAAAAATGCTTATTTAGAAAATAGTTTCGAGTTCCGTTCCGTTCCGTTCGTACGTTCAAATTTTTATACGTTTTCTAAATAAATATTTTTCTTTGCTAAGTGTGGAATAACACTTTAAAAATGTTAAAAAGATAACTTATGATTATAAAGTATGTATGTTATATTACAGTGAAGCCGAAAACCTGGAAACCTATTGTTAAGAAACCCTGTTCTTATTAAGCCATTTCTGTTCCCTCCTTTTCACCGAATTCTGAAGGTATTGCGTGTTGACTGGTGCAACTTAACGCCGTGCTTTGCGTCGTTACCAGAGCGAGGAAATTAAAATATTAAATATTTTATGCTCTCAAATGTTCTAAGATAAATATTATTTTATATACAAAATTCTAAAGAAAATATTTTACGTTAACCCCGGTATGAAAGGTTTTTTTAGTTTTCTGTATTTTACAAACGATTTCCTCCACAATTCATGCTCTTTTATTTTCTTAGTAAGCGTTTAACTCTTAGCGATACTAGCCTCTCTTGTATAATAGTGCAGATAAGTATAAAATAATGAAATGAATATCTAAAGCTATAAAACTAGAATAGATATAGATATGAATACCGTAAAATTCATCACTGGATTTTCTTTCTAAGAATAGATATTAAAATAAGTTAAATTTGGTTTAGATCGTGGCGCAACGGTACGGTTGTGGGTTCAATTGCCACTCGTAGGAATTAATTATTTTCATTTCCTATCTCTGGTAACGAGACAAAATACGCAACGTCTCGAAAAGAGAAAGCGAAACCAGAAAATGCGAAACGGTTACTTAATACTATGTAGGTTCCGCCTGCCTAACCTTCTATGTAAAAAGCCAGTCATATATTCTACTACTATTACACGCGATAGTCTTCTAAGATAATATAGGAAAATATTAAATCAGCTTCACACTGTATCATCAACGCCGCGCTTAACTTCGACACCAGAGCGAAGAAATGGAAATTAAGTAAAAATTACATCGCCTCGAGTGGGGGTCGAACCCACAACCACTTGGTTTTACAGTCACACCTCGTGCCGCTGCGCCACGACTGTTATAGGAAAATATGCACTCCATATTATGATGGAATATCAATATCATCAGAGATATTGGTATTCCGTCAATATCTTCATACGTGTCTTCATAAGGGACCAATCAGGGACTGAAATCTAAAATTGGACTAGGCCTTTGTGTAGATGTGTGTGAGCTGTCCTTTACAAGCTCTGTATTGGTCGTTTATAGGTTATGTTTCTCTGTGCTCTCGCTACTAACAGACTAACCGCTTCACGTTTGATTTCTAATACTTTGTCAAGGCAACGTGAGTATTGACCACTATCTATCTTGGAGTTGGATTTCCGCTACTCAAAGATAATTGTTTATAATTATCATTTGGAAAGAGAGATTGCTATTTATTAAACATTTTGAACATTTTTAAAGTGTTATTACACACTTATTGAAACAAAAAAATGATATTTAGTAAACGTATAAATTTTTAAACGTTTTCTAAATAAGTATTTTTCTAAGGAATTGCCTTTGGGTAGCGGAAATTTGTAAAAATCTCCTTACAGAGATGCTACGACATAAATAAGTTGTAACAAATGTATAAAAATTTCAACGTAGCTTGATGAAAACAAATGGCTTTGCGATCAGAGCGCTTGGATGGTTTCCAAGGGTTTAAACTTTCATACGTTTCCTAAATAAGTATTTTTCTTTCCTAATTATGGAATAACGCTTTGAAAATGTAAATAATATGTGTTTAGTTGTTCCTATTGCCTCCTTACAGTTGCATATATATATTTTGATGCCTTATTCCTCTCTTGCTTAATTTATAAGCTCGAAAAGTTAGTTTGGTTGAACTTCTGAAGGGACTTCTGGTTTATTTCATCACGTTAAGCTAATCCAATACACCTGAAGTCAAAGTTGCCTCGGCCATGTTGAATGTCAACTGTCAATTTTTATTAATCTTATTTCCATTTCACCACGGTGACGAAGCAGCAGATAAAATTTTGTACAGTTAAAAATTTGAAAATTGAGGCCAGTTGTAGAGCAGGCGCAAAAGTGTGTAAACTGGATTGGTTGTAGATTCGATACCCACTTAAAGAAATGAATTTAAATGTATATTTTTATTTCTTCGCTCTGATTTGTATCGGCGTTCAGTTCCGCCACTCAACACTATTAACACTAACGTTAGTATTAACACTAGGCTCCCTCTGCCTACCCCGCTGTGTGCGGGATACAGCGTGAAGCTATATTATAATATAACACAAAATTCATCGTTATTTTGGAACATATCGAATTATAAACTACAGTCAGTGTAAACTATAAATGTTAGTTAGAGAGCCAGAGCGATTACAGCTTTAACGACACTGTATACCGCGTGTGGACTGTCCGATAAGGACCTGAGCGGTTTGTAAATGGTAAATGCGGATACTGCAAAGATTTTATCTTAGCCCGTTTAATTTGTATAGGGATGAGCTTTTTGGGTCAATTTACGCCTTTTCCTGCATAGCGGAGTGGGCGGAGTTAATCTAATATAATAACAATAATAATATATTAATATTTTATTATACGAATAAGAAAAAAATACAGTTAATTTAAATATAAACGACGTAATAGCGGCTTTATTACAAAAAGTGATTTCTTTTAAGTAAAAGCAAAGGATTTATTTATAAAAAGGGCAGAGAGGCGGAAAGAAAGTATTGTTAAATAAATAAACTAATAGGTATATAATACAGTTGGCGGGGCTTAATGTGATCTAAGAAATTTCAGACCAGTTGTGTTTCAGTTTTGGTGCAGCGGTACATGCTTTACACTATACTCGTAAGTAGTTTGTGGGTTCGATCCCCACTCGAGGAGATAAAATATTTACATAAATTTATATTTCCATTTCTTTCCTCTAGTGTCGAGGCAAAAGCGCGGCGTTGAGTTATGCCACTCAACACACAATTCCTCCAGAATTCGGCAGAAAGTGGGGAACGGAGTGTCTTAACATTAGGTTCTCTCTGCCTACCCTGCTGTGTGCGGGATACAGCGTGAAGCTGATTTAATTTTTTTTAAATATAATCGTTTTTTCGAGTGGAAATCCAACCCACAACCACAACGTATACAGTCAAATATAGTCCAATCGCTCTGCAATGACGACATAACATAATATCATCCGAAACCTTTGAAGTTTCACTTCCTTTTACGAATCAACATTTCATTTACTTCCTTCCGAAACTCTTAGTATTTTTCTATTTTTGTATGTGATACATATGGTTGGAGGCAAAGTATTTGTACGGAAAATTGTTTTTATACAGTCGAAATTGTCGTAGTGTTTTCATTTTCCGTTCTCTTTCGACGAAGTGCGGCGCTGAGTTACGTGGAATAAAGCGTAATGCCACTGAAATGAGCGAAAAATGTAGAGTGCCGGAGCATACCTTCTAGATAGACTAGACCTTCAATTTTTTTAAAAAGCAGACGGAAGCTTTTTTATTGAAAGTAGGTAATACTAAAAAATATTTTTAGAAACCTACCATCGAGTTTAAACATAAGTAGGACAGTGATAATAAATCGAAACCAAAATACGAGTGTATATAATAATTTAGAACATGTTACATAAAATTATTCAAAATAAAAAAGATATTTCTCTCAAAGTACTGCCATTTGATTCAATCCAGCTCTTAAAGAGGACAGTAATACTAGATGAATGAATCGAGGCCACACGAGGGACTTGCATTCAGTGAATAACACACAAAACGTTGAAAAGATATAAAATGAACTAAATTCGATGTGAATAAAGAAATTTGATGGTACATTTCACTTGAAAACGGACTTGTTTTTAGTTTATAGTTGTTTGAATTTAAATTGGTTTTATGATTTTTTAAAAAATCTACTACTTTGCTAGTCTGCTTTTCACTTTCGCTTCGCCCACTTAAAATTATAGTTATACCTATTACATATTCCAGAATTTGGCGAATAGTGGGTAGTGGAGTGCCTTAACATTAGGCTCACTAGACTGTCGACATGTGCGATACACAGTGAAGTTAAAATTATAACCAAATTACATAAATCTGTGTATTATTCTGATGTATATTCCTGTAAAATTCCTTGTAAATTTGTTCACTGGTTTTTGCGTGCAAGAGGAACAAACATTCATCCTCAGAAACGAAATAAATATCAATTTTATCCATTTTCGGATAAAACTTTTAAACCATTATCAATATTTTAAATGACAAACAAAACCTAGGCAAAGCGAGGCCTTTGAGGCCAGTCGTGGCGCAGAGGCACAAAGTGTGACTGTAAAACCGACTGATTGTGGGTTCGATCCCCTCGTAAATATTTCGACTGGAAGAAATGAAATATTTACTTAAATTTATATTTCCATTTCTTCGCTCTGGTGTCGAGGCAAAGCGCGGCGTTGAGTTCTGCCACTCAGTATGAAATGCCTCCAGAATTCAGCACAAAGTGGGGAACGGAGTGTCTTAACACTATGTTTCTTCTACCCTGCTGTGTGCGGGATCGATGAAGATTCGAAGACAACGTGAAGATTTAAAAAAAATCCAAGGCAAAGCTCAACTAAACCTATCACAGATTTATTATACGTCGGTAAAAAAAAACTGTAATGACATTTTCTGTGCGCGTGAACACTGATTGAAGTTGCGCGATAAACGATTTTGTAACGCGAAATGACGAAATATAGATAATAAATTCAATTTCAACTGAAAACTATTATTTTCTCCTTCACATTTAGAAAAATGTAGATATTTTTGTGTTCCAAATGTTTAAAACAATAAATATCTGAAGTCTAATTGGACTCAATGTGACTTGTTGAAGTGTGAGCTGCTGCACGCTGTACCCAGCACATATAAGGATAAGCAGAGGCAACCTAAAAACCTAGTGTTAAAACACTCCGTTCTTCATTAAGAATGTTCTGTTTCTCACTTTTAGCCGAATTCTTGCAGCATTGCGTGTTGAGTGGCGTAACTCAACTCCGAGAGAAGATGTAACGAAACGTTAGAAAAAAATGGAGAATAGAGTATGTAAAGTTCTAAAATAATTAGGTTAATAAAAAATTTAATCGATGGCGGGATGATAGGATAAGTAAGGAAGAGATATAATTTTGATATAAAAGTAGACTAAGGAGATTAATGGTACCCTACCCGGTGACGATAAAAAGACTAGTCCAGGTCAATAGCAATTTTGTCCTTTCGAAAAAAAATATGTCAGTAAAAAGTGGGTCAATTTTCTGGTGAATAAATACCTACTTCATTCTATCAAAGTTTTCTGTTCTGTTCTTTGATAATAGCTTTGCAATTTCCCCAGTTGGGTTTATAAAAATGACTAAGTGAATACTATATTTAATTTATGTTGTAAGATGAAAAAATTGCTACCATCTTTATACGCCAATGCGAATAAAAACTTATTAAAAAAACTCGGCTTCGCTTTATTATTGTTATATTATAGCCAAATTAAGCAAAATATACAAATAAAGTTAAATTGTAGCCTATAAGTTCTCTCTGATAGATAGATAATTATATTACTGTAAAATTTCACCTAAATTCGTTCAGTAGTTTTTGCTTGAAATTGAAACAAACATCCATTCTCACAAACTTTCACATTTATAATATAAGTAAAAAATATATTTTTATAATATTTCATAAATATTCTTTATAAAAATGCTATTATAATAAAATCTTCAACAATGCATCAGTACTAAGTAGAGTTTCGCGTGAGAACACGGGTGGTCGTGATATGAAGTAAAGCCCCAGCTCCTGTAAATATTACTTGGGACAAATAAAAAAAGAATAAAACAAAAACTTTATTTACAAAACGCTGCGTTGAGTTCCGCCACTTAACACAAAGGGGTGTAAAAAATTGGGTAGCAATCGGGGAACGGGGTGTCTTTAAACTAGGTTCCCTCTGTTATATGCGGGATACAGCGTGAAGCTAAACAAATAAAGAGTTAAGATACAAACCGTATCTTAACTCGAAAGTTAGTATGTTTTTTTTTTAATGCCACTCTACTACCCGACATGCATGTTTTACAATTACAATTAAAGAACGGAGTGTTTTAACATGTCTTTCTCCATAGTTAGACTGCCAAAAAAAATTTTACATTCATAGACTAACATTTGAACCCATAACCTATAATTATTTCATTATGGCTTAAAAATTACAGAAGACAGTCACTAAACAATATAATAAACTATCACTATATTTGAGGAAACCTAGAAAATACCTTACAAACTGCGCAGTAGACCACTTAACAGAACAACAGTGGCCTAAATCCACAAACCTTAGAACACAAAGTTAAGTAAGAATGGTTGTATTATATATATTTATATATATATGTTTATGTATATAATAGATATTTGTATTCACTACCCTCGCTTGAAGGTCTAAGATCTGTTAATTAACGCGTGAAAGGAACACCTGTTAGGTCACGTTCAGG
This sequence comes from Heliconius erato demophoon, assembly GCA_018249695.1. NCBI lineage: Eukaryota > Metazoa > Arthropoda > Insecta > Lepidoptera > Nymphalidae > Heliconius > Heliconius erato. The sequence goes on along the minus strand of DWQW01003863.1, from coordinate 13,362 downwards.
TTAGAATGGCAATCGCTTTACATTATTTAAATAGAGTACGAAATGGTTGACGCTATTTGGTGAGAAATCCTTGGTTTAAAATTAATTATGATGTACTACTTACTAGTATGTGATACATTCTAAGTGCCTAAGGTAAATTTTTTAATTGGACCCATTAATTCCAGAGATCTCTGCGTTCATTTAAACAATTTACAATCAATATAAAATAATATAATATAAAAATCAGCTTCATGCTGTATCCCGCACACAGCAGGGTAGGCAGAGGGCACCTAGTGTTAAGATACTCCGTTACCCATTTTCTGCCTAATTCTGGAGGCATTGCATGTTGAGTGGCAGAACTCAACGCCGCGCTTTGCCTCGATATCAGAGCGAGGAATTGTAAATATACATTTAAGTAAATATTTCATCTCCTCGAGTAGGGATCGAACCACCACAACCAGTCGGTTTTACAGTCGCACTTTGTGCCGCTGCGCCACGACTGGGCTTTATAACATAGTAATCTATATTATAAATAATATAGATTACTATATTATTTTATTTTAATTGGCCTTACTTTTTATATTCATATCCCACATACATATTATGTATAAGATCTAGTATTAGAAACACTCGGTTTTCCTCATTCCAATTCCGAAGAAGTATTCTTGTATAAGCATTCCCTCGAGTAAGAACCGAACCCACAACCATGACGTTTAAAGTCAAAGGCCCATCCCAACTACGCTTATATGTCGTTTAACATAGATTAATAACATTTATGAACTAAAGCTTAAGTGCTGTGTAATGCATTTAAGATGACATCAAGTATCACGTTCAAAGGATCATTTGCATGTGATAAGCCGGAAATTGAACACGTTACCCATTTCATATAATCCCTGTTGATATGTGTACGACAAATTAGTTTATTATCGATTTTATAGTATATTAGTATACTTGTCTCGAGGCGCAGTTGTATTAGTAAATATTCAATTACTTAGCATAATCATTGAAAGAGCCAGTTATACCAACTTATGTTTTAATTTAAATTTTCTTTTATTAAGACACGTCTGTTTCTCATTTTCCGCTGAATTCTAGAGGCAATGCGTGTTGAGTGGTGGAACTCAACGCCGCGTCACCAGAGCAATGTGCTTTAATAGACCGTAGACTTGGACGTTTGATATTAATTTCAGTTTGACATCTCTATTATCTTGAGATAAATGATCTTGATTGATGGACAGATAACAACAGAGTGTTTTCTGTGCTATGTTTTTTCTTTTTCAGATATGGAACCCTCAAAATCACCTTCCTAAATAAATTTCATAAATTTTAATATAGACCATTCATTTATGCCAGTCGTGGCGCATGGGTTCAAGCTGCTGAAAACGCGATAGGTTATGGGTTGAAATCCTACTCGAGGAATTTAATTATTTAATATATTTCCTCGCTCTGGCGAGGCAAAGCGCGACGGTAAATTCCGCCATTAGCTAGAGCTTAGCCACTGTAGAGCTAAAAAAAATTTCCTCTACTGGGGATTGTATCCACGATCATCGTTTCGCAATCAGACGATGTCGCACTATGCAATAAGGCCAAATTTAAATTAAATATTTTTTTTCTACAGAGATATGCATGCAGAAGTATGCGTTGGAAGGCGAGGTCTGTGTGATGCGATGCGACCGGCAAGTGGCGCGGAGTTATTGAAATTTTTGAGGAAAGTTCGTTTTACAGGTAAACTTCGATTTAGAAAGCTTTATTTTTAAAATTAGTTTTTTTTAAAGTTTATTTGTTGTTATAAGAAAACGTCACCCAAAATGAGCTTGCTTAACGCATACATGGCGTGCGCTGATTCAACCTATGAGATACATAAAAACAATGTTTTACAAAAATATTGTTCTTTAAATAATGTTTAAAAAAGTCCGCGTTACACATACCATGTTTATCTCTGAAGGTTGAGCAAAGTAACACAGTAACAACAAGTAACCATTTTAATTAATTTACTTTATATTTATCGGATTTTTGTTGTATGTATTTTCTATAATTTGATATTGATCCTTTGAAAATAAATATAATAGGCACTAATAGGCATTTTATCTAGATTGAAATTATAGTTTACTGTATAACATTCTAATAAATAATTAAGGATTACTGATTTGAAATGACCTAGCCTACGAGCGGCATAGTATGACCGACGCAAACGGGCACATGACTTTGACGGTTTTGTAAATTTTCATACATTTTCGAACTACTGTTAATTTTTATGTAATTATTTGCTGTTTATAATTAATTTATACTTTTCTTTGGTTCTTCGCTTATTCGAGTAGTAGATTAGTTAGATTTTCATTAATTTCTTGGTGTGGTGTAAGCTGCGGCCCTGCGCGGCTTCGGCAAAATATTATTTAAGTATTAAGGAGAGAATTGTTGGTTATTTCGCCTCGGTTGGATGGTTACCTATACCGTTGTTATACACTTAATAAATTGTAGTTTTAGTTTTTTGGGATTTTATTGATATTGCTCGCAAAACTTATCATATTTAATGTAGAAAGGACTTTAGTTGGGTATTTCATATAGTATCTATGTACGCGCGCAAGGAAAACGAGTAAAAAGATTTTTCCCGGATAAATCAGTAAAATCAATCACTGAAAGTCCAATAAAAATTAGTTCAGTTATTCTGGATATTAAGAAGACAAAAAATATATATATTTTTTATTGTATTTGAGTATTATGTAAATAACCACATGTACTTGCAAAAACATAGCACAACATATTTAATTTTAATTCTTTTAAATATTTATTTTACTTTGATAATATTAATAATGTAGCTGGTTTTGTTTAATTTTTTTATTAATATTTTACTTTGGTTACGTTTACTTATATTTTTTTCATTTAAATTAGATATTTTCAAAAAAAATTTTCTAAATACATGTAATAAGCATTAGTAAAGTTTAAGCGGGCGAAGCCGCGTCCGGGTCCGCAAGTACATTATTAAATTATCATTAAATTATCAGCTTCACGCTGTATCCCACACACAGCAGGGTAGGCAGAGGGAACCTAGTATTAAGACACTCCGTTCCTCACTTTCTGCCGAATTCTATTCAGGCATTGTCTGTTGAGGGGCAGAACTCAACGCCGCGTTTAACCTCGACCACCAGAGTGAAGAAATGGAAATATAAATTTAAGTAAATATTTCATCTCCTCGAGTGGGGATCGAACCCACAATCAGTCGGTTATTACAGTCACACCTCGTGCTGCTGCGCCACGACTGACCTCAACTGGACTGGCACATATACATATTTTATTTAAATCAGATATAACTAAAATTTAATCAAATGCTGTTGATATTTACTCGGAAAGCTAATAATCGTTATACATTTGTAATTATAGTGGAGACACTGTAGGCCATTTTAATTTTTTTGCTACGTTTTTCCAATTTGAGATTTAAAATTAATTTACACGGACTAATGATATAAATTTAAATAAATATTTCATTTTCTCGAGTGGGAATCTTATCCACAGCCAGTAGCGTTTACAATCACACTTTGTGCGCCTGCGCAACGATATATTTTCGCTGAGCTCTGTCACTCAACCATGGCTCTACAATTCGTCGGAAAGTGGGGAATGGAGTGTCTTAACACTAGATTCCCTCTACCTACCATGCTGTGTGCAGGATACAGCGTGAAGCCGACTTGTTTTTTTATTTTTGACTAGTAATAAAAACTGTCAAATTTTAGACTGGATTACTTTGAGAAGGAAATGTTAATAAAGTTCTCACAAAACTTTCTTAACAACTATGTACTTCGAATAAGTGCTCTAATACTCTAAAACCACTTTAACTTGTTAGCTTCCACGACTTCCTCTATAAGGTTTGGTAATAAAATGAATTAAAGAACTGAAATACGGATAGTATTTAAATTTTATATTGAAAACTTAATTTAATTTTAAGTGACGTTAAGCTTAAGTCACTTTTCGGGAAAGTGAACTATTATTGTGTAATTGGAATGAACTCATTGCACATAATGGTCGTGGGTTCAAATCGTAGTTAAAATTATCTTTATAAAATAATTTAATAAAATTCTTCCGTCTATCATTGTCTATCATTAGACAATCCACAGAGATTGGTAGGAAGGTAGGTAGGGAGTAGACGCAGTTTAAGGGAGTACAGGGAGTTCTAAAAAAGCATTACTCGAAATTAGTACTGCAAAGGGCAAAAGCTGGAAAACGCGTTTATAGTACACATATTCACAATAAAACATTTAGCAATGTTATCAGACAAAATATATCATTGGATATATTACTAGCGTAGAAAAGTAGCAAGGAATTGCCTCTTTTTAAATAAATTTTATTTTTAAAAAAATATAAATTTCTCCGTAGCCTTTGGCGCTCCGTTCTCTCTGACTACCCCGCAAGGGACAAAGCGTGAAGCTAGTTATAGTTATTATAAATTTCTAAATTTGACCAAAAGTAACTTTAAAGATAACTCTCCTTTATATTTAATTTTATTTTTCTTGTTGCCCAGGTTTAAGCGGCGACGAGTTTTTCTTCGACAGCAATGGCGATGGTCCAGCCCGATACAATATTTTACATTTCAAACAAGTATCCAAGGGAGTGTACCACTGGGTGAAGGTGGGACAGTACTTAGAAGGAGAGTTACAGCTTAACTTAGATGGTGAGCTTTTTTACTTATATTATACATATAAATCTTTTTCATTCCATTTTGTGACTGTTGCGTTGTTTATGTGAAAACAGACGAAATTACTGGACTTAGAATGTTTAAATTTGCCATTTCTAAACTTAATATCAAGTCACAGTCAAAACATGAGTATGATAACATTTTTAGTCTTTCAAGTACGTGTACTAATCTTTATAAATGTATGTACATTTGTTTGTACAATAATTTCTCGGAAATTATAATTCAAATCGAGATCATCCTTTTTGATTTATTACTGAACTTAGACAAAGGAAAGAAACAGCTTTACGCTTAACCCCCATATCCATTCCAATATAGTAGAAATTGGTCTCATTTGTTCTACAACGACCTATATACAATAGGAGGAACGATGCGACAAGACATAATATTTGCTAGTTCTATTTCTCAAGGGGGCAAGTATGAGTTCATATGATATAAGCTTTCACTGGAAATTATAAATATTCAAATTAACTTGTTTGCTGCAGATATACTAAATAATGTATATTTATTTTGGACATTCAAATAAAATTATTTAATGATTATTCCAAGAGCGTCGTGTGAGATAGGATGTCGATGTCGGAAAAAAGTACCTTGCTTTGTCTGTCCCTTGAGTTAGACCGTCGTACGCCTAAGTAAACGATGACTGGATGTCGTGATGAAGAGCATCAGAGCCAATGGATTAACCACCAAAATGGAGTTTATCAAGTAAGAAGGCAAAGCCTAGAAAGTAACACCAGTTATAATGCATTTTCCAGGCAGAAGAAAAAGACATATTTGATATGCGGGTTGACGAAAAATATGGTGATGAATTGGTATTTGATTCAAGGGAATTTATTTGACATAATATTATATATATTTGTAACCTAATATGATGTATTTCTGACTGACTTTACATTAAATATTTGGGTTTACATTTATAATATTTACTCGATTTCAGCAAAAGGATGGTAACGTTTTCGAGCATATATATGGGTGTCTATTCCTTTGCATTGCCTTTCAGCTTGAGCACATAGACGGCCGATAGCAGTCGTCGCACTCGTCAGAATAAAAACAGTGATATAGGCTATAAAAAATCAAATATGCCAAAATTTATTCATCGAAATTAATCTAAATAAAAAATATTACAGAAAAAAAGAAAAGGCTCTCCACAATAAAATAATATTGTCAAAAGAAATTTTAAAGTCTTATCGAATTAATTTTCCAATGAAGGGGCAAAGGACGAGGTTACACAGCCTACGCAGACACGATCGAATTAAAATTCTGGAAACGAACAGGGTGACTTCACTTCACAATTAGGACTTTACAGAATTTGATCAGACAGAATTTGGATCATGATCTATCCGTGATCTGGATATATATGACCTATAAGCGAGAGAAGCTAGTATTACTTATTGGGTAGTGAAATTTAGAGCCCCTATATTTTTATTAAAAAGATTAAATTTCTGCAAAGTTTATCTGACTATAAACGTGACGGTTGTGGGTTCTGCCCCATTTGTAGGGAATTAATTATTTTCATTTTCTCATTCTAGTAACAAGAAAATTTGCCAATCAATGCTCAGTATTAAATGTAAAACTCAGCATTAAGCTGTAAAATGAAAATTATCCATTTCCTCGAGTGAAAATCGAACCCACAACCATCGCATTTACACTTAGCTGCCAGGTTACAATGGCTTCATAGAAAATATATCGAATAAGCGGTATAATTTCATAAGAAGAAAACGTCCTAAAACGTAGCGTACTTGCTTAATCGTCGCCTATTCATTCGGCTGAAGTTAGATTAGCGCGTGGCAGAAAAATATCATCGAAAAGACTTTAAAAGCTGTATTTAGCTTCGCTTGTTGTGCTACTTAACACTTTAATCCTCCTGTTCTGTTCATTATGTTTATATGTTGTGAGTTCAGTTTCCACTCGGGGGAAATTTTATTGAATTTTATCATTTTGGAAAAAAGACAAATTGATTGATTTCCCTCGTTTAGCAGGGTTGGCGGAGGTAGCCAATCCTGCTAAACGAGGGATACAGAGAGAAGTTTAGCAGGATTGGTGGAGGTAGCAGGATTGGTGTTAAGACACTCTCTTTGTTCTCCACTTTCCACCCAATGTTCGCTATCTGGTTAGTGGTGGAGCTTAATGCTGTGCTCTACATTCTTGCCAGAAAAATGAAAAGGCAATAAAAAACCCCCTCCATTTGGAATTGAAGTCATGACCTCGCCCTCTATAAACAAGTAACATTAACATTCTTTTCAACAGATATCCAGTTCAAGTGGGGTCAACATAGACCTCCAGAGTCTGTATGCAGCGCAGAATGTGAATTAGGACAAGCGAAGCAATATGTCGAAGGCGAAAGTTGCTGCTGGCATTGCTTTAATTGTACCCAATATGAGGTAAATATATTTTTTATGGTCTTTAGCAGAGAAAACAGATAGAATCGGAGAAACGAACAGTTATCATATATTTCTTCATACTTCTTCCTCATGACCTTTCTTTTTCCATGACCTTCCTAGTGTCACCAACATTTTTTCCCGAGGGTTAGCCTGATTAAAAAGTAAGTAATAACATAATTTTAAGAATAGACACCATTATATGATCCAAAATATTATATTCCCAAAAAAAGTCGTCGTGTCGCATTGATACAGCGTTTGAAGTCAATTGAAGAAATGATTTTTTTTTTCATTTCCTTCTTCTAGTATCAAAACTACTACTATGCAATGTATTACTAATAATAATTAAAATATAATTTTCTTAATTCGATTAATAATATAGTTAACCCCTAAAACCATAAAATTAAATTATATAAGGATATCTCGGGGTTGGATGATTAAAATTATCTGTATAAGTAATTTCTAAACTAACCCTCTTAATGAAATCAGCTCTTAACTATAAAGCGAGTTAAATCGTTGTTTGTTTTTTTGTTAGCTTCACGCTGTATTCTACATATAGTAGGGTAGAAAGAAAAAGTACGTGTTAACATTCTCCGTTCCACAGTTTCCGCCAAAGCTTTGTTCGAAACATGGCCTATTGAGAGGCGGGACTTAACGTTACGCGTTTTCTAAATGGGAATCGAACCTGCAACCATTGTGTTTACAGTCAGATGGCCTCTATCCGTGACAATAATATAGAGTGTCACTTATAATTGACCCCCATTATCACCTGTCAAAACATACACCATTCAACACATTAATATTCATTAAACTACAGACTACTATTACGAAACCCTTGTTTGAGAAGATCTCCATAGATTCAAGAGGTTCGTCTTCACTGAATATCTTTGCCATTGGCAGCTTTCATTATGTACTCAAAATTGAGTATAGATGACGGTAGCTAGGTAAAGCTGAATTATTAATTTATTTTATGTAGATGATCTGGTTAAATCTGTCTGTTAATTAAAAAGTTGTTGCAGATTTGGTGGATATTTAAAATTTTCTTATGAATATGCATATAAGTAAAATAAAATAAATAAATAAACCAACTTCACGCTGTATCCCGCACACAGCAGGGTAGGCAAAGGGCACCTAGTGTTAAGACACACCGTCCCTCACACGTTTTTCTACGTTTTTATAGTCACAACTTGTGCTCCTGCGCCACGACTGTCCTCAATATATAAGTATTTCACGCTGTGTCCCTCATAAAGCAGAGTTCGCTAAAGGAATCTAGTGATAATACATTTAGTTACGCACAAAATTGGCTGGAATGCCCAATTTTATACACATTGTAAGTCTCTTCCCAAATCTTGTTTCCAAAACGTGGAAAACACAATTCATTCCCCCAAATGGGAATCGATCCCACACTACAGTCAAATGGATATCTAATATGTATTTATACCTTTATAATATTTTTGTCACAGATCCGTTCACCAGAATCAGAAACAACGTGTATTGTCTGCCCGAGGGGAACACTCCCCGATCACACTCGCACTGAGTGTAAATCGATACCTGAAGCGTATTTGCGTCCTGACTCCGCTTGGGCGATTGGTGCTATGTCGTTCTCTTCGGTGGGCATCTTACTTACTGCGTGAGTATTTATTTAATACATTTTTTATTATTATCTATATATATAAAAGGACTTGTGCTGACTGACTGAGGTAAGACGTACGCAGAGCCGTAACCGCTGATGGTAGAAACGTGAAATTTAGCCAGATGTTTATTTTCATATTCTGGACATCCACTAAGAAGGGAATTTGAAAAATTTTAACCCTAAAGGAATGAAATAGGCGTTGAAAGTTTGTATGGAAAAAAAATTTAATCTGTACCGATTTTTATAAAATTTGAAATTCAGACTCTTAAAAAATATTTCATTGAACGCGTGTTTCATGGTTTTTAAGAATTCACCCCCTAAGGGTTCAAATAAGGGGTTGAAAGTTTATATGTAAAAATCTTTACATTGCCACCGATTTTTATAAAAATTTAAATTCAGACTGTTAAAAATATGTTATTGAACATGTTTCGTGGTTTTTTTAGAATTCACTCCTAATAAGCGGGCGAAGCTGCGCGCGCCCTCTAGTTTAATATATTTTTTTATTATGTATATATTAGATTGAAACATCGTTTTTAGATGAACTATATATACACATTTTTTTGTTCAAAAGCTGCGATGTGATTGTAACGCAACGGTTGTGGGATCGATTCCTACTCGCGGTAATGAAATATGTGTTATTTAATAATATATTTATTTCTTCGTTGGTATCAAGGTAAAAACCGCGGCGGCAATTCTACCACTCTCACACTCGATGTTTAGAAAAAAATCGGCGAAAGTAGGGAATACAGTTTTTTTAACACTCTCCCTGACCTGCTATATGCGGAATAAAGAATAAATGTAAATATAGTCAAACCAAAATAATTATTTTAGTTTGGTAATATGTATATACAGTTATTCTTAACTATATTTTTTTCTCAAATACACTTAAATAAACATTCCTACAGTCCAAGCGGGCGAAGCCGCACGGGGGCTGCTAGTAATAAACAAATTCTTTCGATTAATTAAGTATCTGATTTTATACAATTAAGTAACATCTTTTGAAAAAATACTTTACTTTTTATTGCATGAAAACGTAAATTTACATACTGTAGTTACTAATGACTTTAAACTTTGAAATTTCATTTCTAGGGTATCGTACTAGAAAATTAAAGTTGAAACTTTTCTGTTAGCGTTCTTTGCTTTGCTTTATTTTTTATTTCAATATTAAATGAATCATTGTTTTCAAGTAGGTTCACTTTACTTCCAATTTTGAGACATTATTTAGTAAGAGCCAGAACTTAACGCCGTGCTTTGTCATACGAAAATAATGAAATTAAAATAATTCAAACATAATTTTCATTTAACCGTTACAGATTGACACTTGTATTTTAAAAGAAGTTAGACTCTGAAGGAGTGTAATGAGCCTTTTTAAACAGGACTTTTTAAGCCAATGTCACACGCACATTGTACTTGATGAGAACTCATGGCTTTGTAGTATGACCGCTTGGACGGTTAACAAGAGGCGTGGGTTGAAATCAGCGGAATTGTTAATTTTTTTATAAGTTTTCTAAAAAAATAAATGTTCTGTGTTTTTAATCAAATTAAAAATTATAATCAAATTAAATCAGCTTCACGCTGTATCCCGCACACAGCAGGGTTGGCAGAGGGAACCTAGAATTCTGGAGACATTGCGTGTTGAGTGGCAGAACTCAACGCCGCGCTTCTCAATCTCGACACCAGAGCGAAGAAATGGAAATATAAATTTAAGCAAATATTTCATCTCCTCGAGTGGGGACCGAACCCACAACCACTCGGTTGTACAGTCATACCTTGTGCCGCTGCGCCACGACTGGCCTCTATGTTTTTAATATTTTAAATATTTGATTGCACATCACCCATTTATAATATTAAAAACACAGAACCCTATCGTTAAAGTCCAAATCACGTTTAATCAGATTTTAAAATTAAAATGTCAAGTTTACATTTAATTTCAAGGTTCAACGTAAAAAACGATAGCTTAAACTCGACTGTATTTTTATCAGTGTATTTAGTCAGTTTTTGAAATTGCCTTAAATTAAATATTCTTATTTCAGAACATAAAATAAAGCTATTACATTGACTGATGGTTCGAGAACCACTCGGTGGAATGAATTGTTTTTATTTCTTCACTCTTGTAACAAGACAAACTGCGGCATTAAATTTCGCTATTCAACATGCAATGTCTCGAAAATTGTCTGATGTGTGGGGAACCGAATGGATTAACATGACGTTAACTTTGTCTACCCCGCTATATGGGCATATGAATATAAATGTTATAAAAATGACGGGTAGCTAAAAATATCTTATTTTAAAAAGCTTTCTCAATTTCATATCGTATCACAGGGGCGAATAAAAAAATAAAAAACAAACCCAAAATTACAATGTTCTACGGAAAAACATTTTCCGACCCAAAAATATTTAGCTTGCGTTAGAAATTGTTGTAAAATAAAAACAGAGGTAAAATAGAGCGGAGGGTAAAATTAATGCATATATAATAAGGTTGTTCTAGTTCGTATCGGGTGCATAATGGATTTAATTTCATGGCGGGTCACTTTGCAGTGGTGGTTGAAATATTTTATGTCAAAACTTTATAGCTTTTAGGCTGAGGGCCAGCTTAGAAAAGTACAACGTAAAGAATAGGAAATGTTGCGAGGTAGCCTTATAAAACTTAGCGTTAAGACGCGTTCAATAGTTTAAGCCCAATTTTCAAGACATCGTATGCTGAATGGTGAACTTAATCAGTGCTTTGTTTGTTTTGTTATCAGAGAAGGAAAATAAATGTAATTCATCCTCTGAAAGGAAATTTCACCCACAACTGTCTCTTTTACATGCTACACCACAACAGCCTCCACGAGGAGAAATTAAATCGAGTCTGTATGCACTTTCATATTTAAATAGCTCACCTTATGTCCTTTCCAAACCTATACATATATTTAAGTCGATCGTGGCGCAGGGACTGTTGCGGGTTTCTATTCCCACTCGGGACAATGAAATATTTAATATATTCATTTGACACACAATTCACACACACAATTCCAAAAGAATTCAGGGTAAAATGGAGAACTTGAGTGTCTTAAAGGGGTCCTGAGTATTTTAATACTAGTTCTCTAGGTCCTTGCTATATATATAGCAACAACGTGGAGCTAAAAAAAAACAGAAATGTAAATATATAGGGTATACCGTCATATCCTAATAATATTATTACGATAAATTCGCTGTAAATCATGTTTATATCATCCGTCCGGATTAAGTCGCGAATGTTTAAAATATGCACGACACGTTCACCAAAACCATGTATGTAGTCGTATATTGTGTGCGTACAATCAAATTTATTAACATTGAAAGTTACCTCTGTCTTGTGAAACAGGAGTTTTTATTTTGTATGAATAATTTTACTGAAAGTTGTGATTATGCACACATATACATACATTCTTAACCTTACATTCAATATTGAATGGCAAGCTGTAAATATAAAAATATATATTAATTTATTAATATATGAGGCCAGTCGTGGCGCAGCGGCACAAAGTGTGACTGTAAAATCGACTGGTTGTGGGTTCGATCCCTAGTCGAGGAAATGAAATACTTAACTGCATTTATATTTTCATTTCTTCGCTCTGTTGTCGGGGCAAAGCGTGAACTCGGCGGGAAGTGGGGAACGAGTGTCTTAACAGTAGGTTCACTCTGCCTACCCTACTGCGTGCGGCATACAGCGTGAAGTTGATTTAAATTAGTTTTGATTTTTTTTATATATTGAATCTTTATTTTTTAATCGTCATGCGAGTTTAGTTTCAAGATTACTTATAACTTTGAAGCCGTTATGGCGTAGGGGCACAAACGTACGACTATAAACGTGATGGTTGTTGGTTCGATTCCCACTCGAGGGAATGAAATATTTAATATTTTGATTTCCTTGTACTGATAACTAGGATAAATACGTTGGATTCCGCCACTCAACAATTAATATCCCAAAAAATTGACGGAAAGTAATGAACGGAAGTATCTTAAAGGCGAACGGAGTGTCTTAACAATAGGTTCCGAAGTACCCTCTACCTACCTAGCTATGTGCGGGATACAATTTGAAGCCAAAAAAAAAATACCTGTAACATATAATTTTAATATTATAACAGTAAATTAAATTATGGACATTTTATGATATAATTTTACTAACATCATTTATAATTCTAATTTACTCATACGGTAAAAGCTTTCATTTATAATTTAAAACTATATATCGAAACTTGTCAATCATTTTATGTTAAATTTTAATATTATAATGTAATTTATATATTTGAATGTTTTAAGTGTAATAATAAAATTTTGATAAGTTAACATGATTTTCGGAACTTATTTTAGTAGGTCAAACTTAACAAGGCAGAAATGAAAGACTTGTTATTAAAAAGGGAAATTTTTTTGTTTGATTGAATGCGCTAGGAACTAAAAATTTGAATTAAATATGATATATAAATTTGTTAGAAATTCGGGCACATAGAATATGTTACGTATTAAAAATAAAATCTAGTTTTCAATATAAAGAAGTTCTTTTGTGTTTAGCAAAACAATTTCTATATTGACATTTATTTTACCAATTGTCTCCTAGCCTATACGACTAGGGACCAATTAATTAGGCGTTGTTCACGAGTGACTGATTAATTTTATTATGTAAATTACTGAGACATGTATGTATGTAGAAACAGCTTACCAGATTGATTTGA
>DWQW01003862.1:0-21325 GCA_018249695.1 Heliconius erato demophoon | reverse complement strand
AACTCATAATTGTCTCCAAGACAGCAACTAAGAAGACAAAGGACAGTAAAATGGTTGATTGCTCACAACACTGCCGTACAGGTCGACATAAACTACATACATATCGATATTTTGTTAACAATAGTTAAGATTTTGAGCAAAATTTAATTAAAACTTTGGAAAAGAACAGATAAAATCTGTTAAAATTGAATGTTAGGTTCACGCTGTATCCCGCACGGGGTAGTGCAGAGGGAATTTTGGGAACCCATTGCTATCGACCCGTTGTTCCTATTAAGACACTTCAGTTTCTGTTATTTCTAGTTTTAATACACAAAATTGTATATATAAATTTTCCATGTGAATAGCGTTTAACTGTGAATTCGATTGCCAACTGGTGGAATAAATAATTCTAATTTCACTACTATTCTAAGACAAAGTGCGGCGTTGAGCTCCGCCACTCCGTTCGCAATTTAGTTGGAGACGGAGTCTTTTTACAGTTATTAGGATATAGGGTGAATATGAGAAAAGAATATTAAGTATGTATATTAAAGTACCCATTAAAAATCAAGATATTTAGACATTCAACTGCTTTATTGGATAAAATAAAATAAATCAGCTTCACGCTGTATCCCGCGCACTACAGAGTAGGCACAGGGAACCTAGTGTTAAGACACTCCGTTCCCCACTTTCTGCCGAATTCTGGAGGCATTGCGTGTTGAGTGGCAGAACTGAACACCGCGCTTGTCCTCGACACCAAAACGGAGAAATGGAAAATTAAATTGCTTTATAAAACATATTATCTTTATTGTAATGTAATATCTGTAACTCAACTGAGATTGCACCTAAGAATTGATGCAGCACATAGTTCTTTAATCTGAACAATATTAAGCCTTATTAGAAATGGAAATGTCTTAATGGGAACGGAGTATCTAAACTAGGTTCCCAGGTTCCCTACACTGCTATATGCAAGAAACAACGTGATACTAAAAAAAACAATTTAATTCGTATTAACTCTACCACTAAAAATACCAATTATTTACATACTATATTGCCCAATAGGTTCGTAGTTTCGCTTTAATCTCCACAGTAACTGCATTCAATCTCGTGGAGTACACAGTAAAATTAGTTTGCGCACCGCCTATCTGCGAGACAATTATTTTCAACTCTACCGTGCGGGGCCTTACATCCGCTTGCATCATTGTTTCAGATGGATAGCTCTATGTAACTTTTTTTGATGTGTTTTATATAGTTTTATTTATTTGAGGTTTACGCTATATCCCGCAGATAGTAAAGAAGGCAGAGGGAACTTGGGAACCTAATATTAACATGCCGTTCCCATTATGATATTTTCGAAGGCATTACGTGTTATCAACGCCACGTATTACCTTGTTACTAGAGAAATATTAAAATTTTAAATATTTTATGTTCTCGAGTGGAAATCGAACTCACAGCCGGTCGCATTTACAGCTTGCACTTACGTCTGTAATTGTCTCAAAATAATTATAATAATTAATTCTTTTAAATATTCTAGAGAAAGCAGTTTTTCCCCCATAATAGGCATAAGAAACCTAATGTTAAGATATTCCGTTTCCCAATTTTTGTCACATAGCATAACGAATGGCAAAACACCTCATCACCTGTTAAACTGCCCTTGCGAGGATTGTTGAGGAGGTTGTTTTCTTTACCTATTCTAATGTATTCCAGTAGTTATCTTGTATATCACAAGATTTAAAAAATAAATTAATATTATTTAAGCAGTTATGGATCTGTTGGCTCGCCTTCTTTTGTTCTTGACAGCTCCTCTACTCGCCCTGCTCACAAAGTTAGGCGGAAAAAAAAGACTTTGTTAACACTAGTTTTCCAATTTGCCATACTTCCCAATTATGTATCAATATAGTATTTATATATACTATAATGTTTTGCATATAGTAGGGAACGGAGTGCCTTAACACTAGGTTCCCTCTGCCTACCCTACTGTATACAGAACACAGGGTGAACCTGCTTTCTCTATATTACATAAAACCATCCAAAGTTAAATGCAAATCACTGATAATCCATTAGTGTTCGTATTGTAGTGTATTATGAGTATGTTCAGTACAATGTAGCGGGTGCAGCACTAATGACCTTTCTGACGCTGACTTGTATTAATTAAATATATATATATAATTATATTATATTTGTATGTATGTTTGTATGTATGTTTGTATGTATGTACCATATAGTTGCACAACGCTTAACAAGGTTTGTTGGAATTTGTGTGTATGTGTATGGAAATGTACTTTAATGTTGAAAGAACGATGTCAGCTGAAAAACGCAGTTGTGGGTTCGAATCCCATTCTAGGAGGGAGTTGAATGAAGTAATTTCATTTTCCCACTCTAACGAGACAAAGCGCGTCGTTCAGTTCTGCCTCTAATTTTAAAAGAAAGCGCATAACGGAGCGACTTGGCGCCCAATTCTCTTTACCTACTCTGCTTTATACAGCGTGAAGCAAAATTGACAAACAAAATTGCTTAGCTGTTAAGCTTTAGTATTTTATTTGTCAAATTAGTCGTAAATGATAAATCTAAGTCACTCTCTAGTATTATGATTTTAAATGCAGGCTATTAATATAAGCACTTAATTTATCTTCTATTCACAGGTAAGGAGCTTGAAATGTAAAGAAAATAAATAACTGACGGGTGAAGTTTACATAGAGATATTGTTCTCCATGAACTCTTCTCATCAATTCTTCATTTGTGAAGCAAAAGAAACAATCAATCAAACCTCTTTTATGATCAAATTTTCCACAACCGAAACTACGCAGCGAAGAATGCTGAAAACTAAAAGGAGTTTTCCCAAAATTTCTACTTAAACAGAAAAAAAACGATATTTTACATTTTTTTACTTCACGCAAACGAAGTCATAGGCTGCAACTAATATTATAAACCTACACCCAGAGCTCCTAAAAAATTGAATTATTTATATAATCGAGTAGATTATCAACTACCAACTAGTTTTTCCGTCAGACGAAACTAAAAGGATTATTGCTGCTCCTCGTACAGTCATCGGCGTAATCATCGGCGTCGATGACGATGTAACCAGATTACACTTCCATTACGTATTGTTCCCCCCTTTTAATTAGAAATTGTAGAGTATGATGCCTTGATGGTCTAATTCAAATTTGAAAAGTGCATATCAGTATAATAGGCCGTCGTGACGCAGTAACAATGTCTGATTGTAAATATGACGGTTGAAGGTTCAGTTCCCACTTGGGAGAATATATATTTTTTTAATCCATACCAAGTAACAAGCTAAGGCGCAGAAGTAAAGTTGGATAAGTCGAGTACTGAGTGTCTTAGATTCTCTCTGCCTATCCTTTTATACGGGAATAAGCGTAAAGCTTAATATCGCTCATTTCTCAATGACGTATATGCATATTTTTTGAAATGCAACAGATGCAATGTAAGTATAAAAAAATATATTATATATAGTAAATCGTCGGAGAAAGTTAGGACAGGCTTTTTGAACACTTTGTTCCCAGGTTTCCTCTGTCTACTTTGCAGGATACAGTGTGAGGCTAAATATATATATTTATGTACCTATGAGGCCGGTCGTGGCGCAGCGGTACGAGGTGTGACTACAAAACCGACCGGTTGTGGGTTCGATCCCCACTCGAGGAGATGAAATATTTATTTAAATTTATATTTCTATTTCTTCGCTCTGGTGTCGAGGTTAAGCGCGGCGTTGAGTTCTGCCACTCAACACGCAATGTCTCCAGAATTCGGCAGAAAGTGGGGAATCTAGTGTTTTAACACTAGGTTCCCTCTGCCTACCCTGCTGTGTGCGGGATACAGTGTGAAGCTAATTTATTTATGTACTTATTATGACACAATGCGACTTTAATTATATATAGCAGTGCATTTTCCTCCGCAGTACGCGATATAAAAAAAATATAGTATTACCTACTTTACAAAAAACTTAAAGATACATAATAAAATAAAGATTTTCAATAAAAACATTATAAAAAATATTGTAGTTTCGCTACCTACTTTACAAAAAACTTAAAGATACATAATAAAATAAAGATTTTCAATAAAAACATTGTATAGAATCTCAAAAGAAAATTCGACAGTTATACTTATATATGCTCACGATCCACCAAATACTTGAGATCCCCGCGATAAATTCTGTAACGGTAAGTGCGGAGGACAAGAGTCCTATTATTGAAGCAAATTGCAACACCCTGCGGGCTCCGGCTAATACAGGCCACGTGGTCGTGGATATAAAGTAATCTTTTGGGAACTTTGGATGAATTGTTCATTTTATTTATTAATTGGAATTAATTAATAATAATTGTCAATTAAATCGTTTTTTTTATTTGCAATTGAATTATTTATTTAGTAAATTAATTGTCAACTTATTCTATTTATTCTAGTAAACAAATAATGAACATTTTTGTAAACTTAAAATTATTTATTTTAAAATTATGTATTTTTACAAAAATATAATTGTTTAGTAGACTAGTTAAAATTACTAAAAATTATTTTTGCGTTTTAAATTTTTATACAGATCTGTGACACATTTTCGACATATTGCTTGTTAGGTAGTGCATATCAATTTGCTTTTAAAATATTGCTTTTTAGAGAGTAAAAATCGAACTATTTAATCTATAAACGTCATAAAATTATAACAGTCAAATATTACTACTGCGCCCCAATTGATGGAAATATCGTAGTAACTTCTTGCTCCGTGTATATAAGTGGCGATGTCAAGTTCCACCACAATTTTTTTTGTCCAAATATTGGTTAGTTTCAGAGAATTCAAATTCTGTTCATACATACTTGTTTTTCTCTCCTATATGTAGAAGAACATTTAAAAATGGTAAAAATATCCCACAACATAATTAATTTATCTAAACGAAAAATTGTAAAATTATTTCATATTTTTCTCGTAATAAACTTTAATAGAAATGCAATATATAACATTCAATAAATATGTAATATATACTTTTATTAGACAAGAGTTAGGAGAGGAAGAGAGAAATGTTTTTTATTAATAAACAATATCGATTTACATATATTTCCCGAAAAAAAACCATACTCCTTCCAGTTCTCCTATATTTTTTTCTCCCAGGAGCCAGTAAACGGCTCATGAGAAGTAACATCGCTATAATCTGTGAAATGCGACCCCCATTGTGTAATATAGTTGCCACCCTTGAGATTTGGATATAAAGAATAAGGGTGTACGAAGATATTTCTGTAAGACGTTATCGATAATGTTTATTTAAATAGTTTTTTTTTTGCAGCTTCGCGCTGTATTCCACAGTAGTGTAGGTAGAGAAAGCATAGTGCCTCTCCGTTATCCATTGTCCGCCGAATTCTGGAAGCATTGATAGTTGAGACGCGGATTACAACGCCGCGCTTTACCTCGATACCACAGCAAAGATAAGAAAATATTACACATCCCAAATAAACATCTTATGAAACATTCCAACTTGCCCCGATTGCCAGTCATACACTTGTGCCCCTGCGGAATGACGGGCTTAAATGATTATTGATTTTATCTCTCTCTCTTTCTCTCTCTCTCTCTCTCTCTCTCTCTCTCTCTCTCTCTCTATCTCTCTCTCTCTCTCTATCTATCTCTGTAATCAGTTCCTCAAGTGACCGTGGTCAGCATCAGCGTCACCAGTTCTGTCTAGCGCGTTTCTTATAACCGTCTAGAGTTTGAAAGATGGCATGAGTCTTTATTTTTTTTTCATAGTCTTAGCCCAATTTGGCTTGTTACTATATTCCTAAGCATATTGAGTCTAAACAAAAAATACAAAGTTGTTATAAAGGGTGCTTGTTATTACTAAATATCATAAATAATAAAATTATATGTTTGATTTAATAATTATTATTAATCATTAAAAGAGGGGAAATAAAGTGAGGAACGAAAGTGTCTTAATGGGATCAAGGTGTAATAATACTAGGTACCCAAGTTCCCTCTGCCTACCCTGCTACGTGTAGCAAACAACATGAAAATAAAAAAAAATCTATCTATAATATAAAAATCTTGGAAAAATATATTTACTTAATTGCCATAATTTTTTATTTACAAATTTTCACATACACACATATCAACTTTCCCTGTTAAACCTAAGCAGAGAATTCATTAGGTCGTTCCATCCCACTCGACGTCACTTGGACATTTGATTGAGGAAATAAAAAGCTGGGAGACATCTAATTCAAGAGGCTTGACGGCAAATTGCCCAAATGTCTTTGAAAGCTTCCAGCCCATATTCAAAAAGATTTTGGTTTGATCTTTATGAAAGTTACATAACGACTGAGCATGTATATATAATACTCAATAACTGAGTATGTATAAAACATATTTGGTTATATATGTTTTTGTTAAGTTCAGGCTGTAGCAGGGTAGAAGAAAACTAGTGTTTCGACACTCTGTTGCTATTCAAGACTGTTTTATGGCGTACTAACTGGCGATACCCAACGCCGTGCTGTATCTTATTATCAGAACGAGGAAATAAAAAAAAACACTGAATTTCTCCGGATTAATATTTTTCACAACCATTGCGTTTGCAATCACATGATGTCCTACTGCATTACAAAGAGTTATTTTGAAGCCTACAATATTACAATGTAAGTCACCTTTTTTATATATTTTTTCTTAGTATAGAAACAAGAGTTACTTACGCAAAATTGAGTAAAAAACGTTATAAATATTGAATGGGTAAGGGCTTGTTACTTGCGGTAAGGTGTCGTTTAGTCACCGACCACGGTGGTTGCCTTCGACGTTTATATATTTATAGGCATTAAACTAACTACTGCATTTTTTTAGCTTCACGATGTATCACGTTTATAGGAGGGTAGGCAGAGTGAATCTGGGAAACCTAGTGTTAAACCATTCTGTACCTCATTTTCCGTCTAATTTTTAAGACATTGCGCGTTGAGTGGCGGAACTCAACGTCGGAAAAGATATGAAAATATTAAATATCTCATTCCTCCGATTGAGAATCGAACCAAGCCTTCGTGGTGCAGGCATACAAGTTCAAAAAAAATAGGCGGAAAGTATAGAACGGAAGTGTCTTAATGGGAACGGAGTATCATAACACTAAGTTCCATTTCCTATTTTACTATATGTGGGGTACAGCGTGAAGCTATGTGTGTGTATGTGTTCTATACCTACAAAAAGAAAAATCTTGATTAGCAAAAGAGGCCAGTTGTGGCGCAAGGGCCCACTCGAGGAAATGAAATATATTTTTAAATTTATATTTCCATCTCCTCGCTCTGGTGTCGAAGCAAAGCGCGGCGTAGAGTTCCGCCACTTAACACGTAATACCTCCAAAATTCGGCGGTAAGTGGGGAACAGAGTGTCTTAACCCAAGGCTCCATCCACATACCCTGCTGTGTGCGGAATACAGCGTGAAGCTGATTTAATTTATTTTTTAATTTTAATTATCAAAAAATTTAATCACATCTATTTCATTCTCCTCTAGTAAGCACTAGTATAAGATAAAACAGATTAAAATTGAAACTAAAGTCATTAAGGAGACTCCGACAAAGCAAACCTATTAATGCAAAGAATATGACATTAAAACGCGAATCCGCATAGAAAGGACAAGTTTTTTACGATTTCATAAAGCAAAGAAACAGTTTTTCATTTACACGGTTTTAGTGGTGATAAAATATAATTAAAATATTTTATAACCGTTGTATCTCTGTTGGGTTTACGGCTAATGCGGCCCGCTTTTAGGAGTGGGGTAAGGACTGGGGTACATTGAGGTCGAATGCAACTTTATAAGCTAGTCGTGGCCGTTGTGCGCAGAGGCCGAAGCGTGCTACTGTAAATGTGACGGAGTTCGTGTGGGTTCGATTCCCATTCGGGGAATTGAAAATATAAAATATCTCATATATTTAATATTTTCAATTCACTCTGGCAACGAGCTTCCGCTGGAATATCCTCCGGAATTTGGCAGAAAGTGGAGAATGGAAGCGTCTTAATAACAACGGCGTGTCTCAACTCTACGTTCCCAGGTAACCTGTGTCTGCCCTGCCGTGTGCAAAATACACTGTGAATTTTAAAAATATTAATATAGAAAAATAACATTCCATTGTCACTACAACCTTTAACACTAAACATAATCAAAAATGCTGAGTTCAGAATTAACAATTCTCCAAGCGCGTTTTATTTTGGCGAGCTGTAATAAACTAGAAAAACTAGGATTCCTAGTAGTAGATATTACTACTTCATACTACTGTTATACTTTTGAAATTACAATTGTTATGAAGAAATAGGAAAAACACATTTAAGGTTGTTTTTTTTATTAAAATGGATTCGAGACACTAAATCTTAAACATTTTTTTTAGTTTCACACTATATCCCACACATGGAAATGTAGGCATCGCATATTTAGTGTTCCGTTTCCCATTTTCCGTCGCATTCTGAAGACAGTGCGTGTTGCAGGGTGGAACTCAACGCCGCGCTTTACCTCGTTACCAGAACAAGGAAATGGAATTATTAAATATTTCATTTCCTCGAGTAGGGATGAAACCCACAAGCAAAAAAAATTTAATCTTTATATTTTAAAATACCCATTATAATATCTATATATACATATATATATATTTTTTATTTATTGGGCTTAAAATATCTCCTTTTTTTCAGTTTTATGTAATTATTCCACATATTGAAATCAGGCTTATACTCGAATTTCAGGCATTTTATTTTGATGGATGGAACTTAACGCCGCGCTTTTCTTACCAGAGCGGGAAAATGGAAATAAATAAATTTATCAAGTAGAGAGGCACCACCATCACTTGTATGCATATTCACATACTGATCTACATCACGGTGGATACCGTCAAAAAAGTAATACCGTATGAATTATAGTAGAAGACTTCTTATATTTTTTTAATCCTAAGAATAGAATAGAATACTTCTTATGTAATACTACAATTTGAACGTTTCATTGATGCTCGACCTAATTCTCGTGGGAATCTTAAGATTCGTCATCCAGACAGTAGGTAATTGACGACATCCTCCTACGAAATCTGTTTACATAAGTATACAGGATAAATACCATTTTTTTTAGACTCAACCTCCTCTAGTTTTAAAACATACATTTCCTAATGTAAGCTAAATTTTGTAATCATTGTATGTTAAATAGCGGAGTTCAACGCCACGCTTTGTCTTGCCATAATGGAAATAATAATTTTCTTAATGAGGATCGAAACCATAACATTTAGTACCAATGTGTCATGATAGTGAAAATTATATTTTTCCCACATTCAATTTAACATTTTTATTTTTTTTATTATCTGTATCATTAAACGTGTAGAAATAATAAGGATACTATCGAGTAAGCGATGAATATAAAACTAGGATCCGCCTCATGCTATACACGGCAGGAGGAGCTGATCGAAGCGGCGCAAAATTTAGCGAAATTTTCTGTTATGTTAGTACGCGCTAGGCTAACGCCCAATATTAATAACCTATCTCCAACGTCAATCTTAGATTGTTTCATATATCTATGCAATCTCTAGATTGGATAGATATATGAAACAATCTAAGATTGACGTTGGAGATAGGTTATTAATATTGGGCGTTAGTTAGTCTAAGTTCAATCTGTGCGTGTGAATTCAAAACGTTCCACAGCTTAACTCTATGGGACGCATTTTGACCATTTACTCTAAAACTGTGTGTAGTTTTATAAAGAATTTGAATTTATCTTCACGCTGTATCCTGCACACAGCAGGGTAGGCAGAGGGGACCTAGTGTTAAGACACTCCGTTCCCCACTTTCTGCCGAATTCTGGAGGCATTTCGTGTTGAGTGGCAGAACTCAACGCCGCGTTTAACCTCGACACCAGAGCGAAGAAATGGAAATATAAATTTAAGTAAATATTTCATCGAGTAGGGACTGGTCGGTTCGTCGGCCCACAACCAGTCGGTTTTACAGTCACACCTCGTGCCGCTGCGCCACGACTGACCTCATAAAAGAAAGGAAATATTATTTACACACTTCACTGGGATCACCGTGTCGTCCACGACGTTCTTGCAAAATTTTAGAGCTATTTAAATTTTAAACGGTCTAGAAGGAGTAGTAATAACAACGAAATATACTTTTGACTAGTAAAAGTTTCGCTTCGCTTAGCTTAATAATAAGGAAATATTTTTTTCAGTTTGGTTCAAATAAGAAGTAAATATTTTATCTCCTCGAGTGGGGATCGAACCCACAACCAGTCGGCTTTGCAGTCACACCTCGTGCCGCTGCACCACGACCGGCCTCAACAACCGGCCTCAACAATATATGCATTATATTATTTATAAAACGTATAGTTAGATAGCCCAAAACTCTACCTCAAAAATTTATCAAAATTTGGTATTTCTCAAAACTAAAATCAAAATCAATAGATTTTAACTTTACCCATTAACCAATTAAATATCAACAGAGTAACTAACCAAGTCTTCAAAGATAATCTCTCCGTCTCCACTGTGGAGGGCTAATCTAATAATTAGACGACAAACGCAGACACTTCCATTTTACACCTGACTTCTCAAAGGGCTCCTCTGCACTTAGAGATTGAATTTTTAATCGTTTCCTTAACAGCTAGTTAGTTTTGGGTGATTTTCAAAGGGTTTTTTTTTATTTATAATTCTTTTTTTTTATTTATGGTGACAAGTAATATTGTGAAAGGTTTAATAAAAAAATATTTGTAAAAACAAAAACCCCGACTGCATAAAACTAAAAAGAAAATAAACAAGCCCAATAGTTTATTAGGATTAACATTCGGGACCTCTTTAAATTATACGGGGTTCCTGGTAAAGATTTTATTGATTGAAGAATTACTTATAGGTCCCGACTGTTAATCCTAATCAACTATTGGGCTTGTTTATTTTCTTTTTAGTTTTATGCAGTCGGGGTTTTTGTTTTTACAAATATTTTTTTATTTTTCACTTTTTTGTTAGGATTCATTATGGTAATGATAATAATGATATATCTTTTTGAAATACTGAAATTGAGCTCTTGAATTTGATACCCATATTGTAGTATTAGAACCAAAAAATTTTTTTTTCACTAAGTCCAATGGCGTACCACAGCCGCCATGATTATTTTTTATTAACGTCACCTATCTAAGAACATTTGGGCTGCTAATACGAATCTAACGATACCTCAAATATGTAAATCCGTTCAGCGGTTCTGGAGATACGAGGTAATAAAGAATATTACATACATACAAGATACGCGCGAAAAACATAACCCTTCCTTAGCAGTCGGGAAAAATAGGCAATAATTAATGTTTAGAAAAATATGCGGCCGTTGTGAAAAGATGTGTTCTGATCTCGAAGGTCGTGGATTCATATTCAATTGAGGGAATAATATATTTTTTAGGTTAACACTATATCCCACACATAGAAGGGTAGGCCGAGGAAACCTTGAATTCTCACTAGATTTAAAAAAACACGTTGAAATATCAGGTTGCAGTTTTGAATATTTTTTTGCCACAAAATATCTTATTGTGACTTATTACGAGATAGATATACGGTATTTTAGAAGTAATGAAACTGAATGTTTTTGTAGTTCAATTGTTTCCATATAATTAACCATTTCTACAGTGCATGTGGCTAAAGTAGTATAATGGCGTTCCTTACTATTGTTATTTCATTATTTAAGGCTAACTAAGGCCAGTCGTGGCACAGAGGCGCAAAGTGTGACTGTAAAATCAACTGGTTGTGGGTTCGATCCCCATTCGAGGAAGAGAAATATTTATGTACATTTATATTTTTATTTCTTCACTCTGGTGTCGAGGCAAAGTGCGGCGATGAGTTCCGCCACTCAACACGCCTCAACATCCCTCCAGAACTCGGCGGAAAGTGGGGAACGGAGTGTCTTAACACTAGGTTCCCTCTGCCTACCCTGCTGTGTGTGGGATACAGCGTGAAGCTGATTTTTTAAGAATTAAATCGTAATGTTATATAGCCTATGGCACTCCTGAAGGATGTAGCTTTGATATAAAAAAAAAACAAAAAGTAAATCTGACCAGTAGTTACAGAGATCTTAGCGCTTAAACAAACAAATAAACAAACAAACTCCTCCGCTTTATTATATTAGTATAGATATTATTTTAATTTCCCTGCCCTGGTTACAAAAACCGCGGCGATGAGTTCCATAAAACAGAAAAAAAAAACAATAATATACATTTATACATTTTTTGATATCTAAACAACAAGGATACATTCGCTTTAGTAACAAAAACCTAACTTTCATAGTTTTTTTTTTTTATAGCTTCACGCTGTATCCCGCACACAGCAGGGTAGGCAGAGGGAACCTAGTGTTAAGACACTCCGTTCCCCACTTTCTGCCGAATTCTGGAGGCACTGCGTATTGAGTGGCAGAACTCAACGCCGCGCTTAACCTCGACACCAGAGCGAAGAAATGGAAATATAAATTTAAAATATAAATTTAAATATTTCATCTCCTCGAGTGGGGATCGAACAAACAACCGGTCGGTTTTGCAGTCACACCTCGTGCCGCTGCGCCACAACCGGCCTCTCAGACTAAGAACTTTCATAGTTCTTAGTCTATATTCAGTTTAGTGACCCCAATATAGTGTCTGTGAATTGCAATAACATGTTGTTAATCTTCTTAAATGAAAAATTGTTCTGACAATATATCAGTGCATGCATGCGGTTGTAGATCGGTGTTAAGGCGAGTTCACATGAGAGATATTTTTATTAAATTTACACTTTTTACTATTTTTTTATTATTCTATTTACTATTATATTATATTATTTACTATTTTTATTTCAGATATTGCGATAAATAAAAAATAATGTTAAATAGGTTCTAGCAGTTTAGATATAGGTAACCTAGTGTTAAGAGACTCTGTTCTTCATTTTCCACTATTTTTTTTTAAATTGCGTGTAATATTTAGAAAATTAACATTTTTTTCTACCAAACATAAAAATTGAAAATTTACTGTGTACATACATACATCCTAACCAAGCGTTGCATACCCACGTTCTAAATTATAAAAAGGTTTAATATACTCCATTTCTCACTTTCCGTCCAACTTTCAAGATATTGTGTATTAAGTAGCGAAGCTCTACATCAACAGCAACATTCTTTTGTTACCAGAGCGAAGACATTTAAATAATTTATCCCCCTGATTAGGAGTCAAACCCACAACGGTCTTACAGTTAGACCCCGCCACCACAACGGCCTCATTAAGGCCAGTAATTGAGGCCAGTCATGGCGCAGTGGCTCAAAGTGTGACTGTAAAACCGACTAGTTGTGGGTTCGATCCCCACTCGAGGAGATGAAATATTTATTTAAATTTATATTTCCATTTCTTCTTTCTGGTGTCGAGGCCAAGCGCGGCGTTGAGTTCTGCCACTTAACACGCAATGCCTCCAAAAATTCGGCAGAAAGTGTCTTAACAGTAGGTTCCTACCCTGCTGTGTGCGGGATACAGTGTAAAACTGATTTTTATTTTATTTTCTTTATATCATTTCACATTTTCGTTGTGGCGCAGTGGCACAAACATGTAATTTTAAGCGCTACAGTTGTGAATGTCATTTCCACTCCGGGAAATGAAATATCAGTTATTACGAAAAATCAGCGAAAAGTGCCGAACGGAGTATTTTACCACTAGGTTCCCCCTGCCTACCCTGCAAAAAACTGTTGTGTGTACACACCCTAACCAAGACTAGCATATCCACGTTCTAAAATATAACAAACTGGGTTTAATAAACTGGGTGTGAACTAACGTAATGCAACTATCATTTCCACGTCATGTGACGCCATTTGCAAAACGTCAGGGCGCGGCGGTAAGCGATTTCCGTCTTGCATTTAAGTATTACCTCTTTTATATTGTGGATGCCATGTTTTATGTTGTTTCGTGCTTGAAATGTTATATTTTATATATTTTAAATGAAAATCATTTATAAATTTGTATTTTCGGTCTATTATTTCAGAGGTAAATTTTAAATTACTTTCATTCTCGCTGTATGGAAAGTCGCACTTATCTACTAAAATATCTAGTGGATAAACGCAGCGTTGATTACCGCTATTCGTAATTATACACAATGTCTGAAAAAGTAGGCGGAAAGTGGGAAACAGAGAGCTATAACATTTCAAAAATATTTAAAAAACAGAAATATAGATTATTTCAAGGGAGCTCAAATGGTATCCAAGAGTCTTAGTCCTGTTAGGCGAAAAGGTACGCAGGTTCCATAATAATACAATTGCAATTATCTCAAAACTATGGCAATAGTCATTTTTTTTAGCTTCACACTGTATCCCGCATATATCAGGGTAGGTAGAGGGAACGTGGTAACCTAGTGTTTATATTGGGAACATTTTGTTCCCATTAAGATATTTCTGGTCCCCATTTTCCGCCGAATTTTGGAGGCATTTCATGTTGAATGGTGGACTTCAACATCGCGTTTTTCGTCATTACCAGGTCGAGGAAGTGATAATGCTAAAAAATATTTTCTCGAGTGGGAATCAAACCCATAACCATTTACAGCTACTCCGATACGATTTTCCTTAACATGACTATACAAAAACACGAATGACAGTTTTACATAAAAAAAAATATAAATATATATAAAACTTTACAAAACTACTTATACCAATTAAAGTGATTACGCGAAATGGAATTTATATTAGAACATTAAAAATGAATGTTTCGCAATAAACACGGTTCGTATTGCTTAGGTGTGGTCGTTGTTGATATCTCACTAAATCGCGTATACCTGTAACAACGATGCCATTATTAGATTTTTATTAAAAAAAATTATGTTACCAGGGCGAGGAACGAGTATAGCGGATTAGGTTTTAGGAACCTAATTAAAACACTCCGTTCCCCACTTTCCGTAAAATTTTCGAAGCATCGTGTGTTAAATGGTGGAACTCAACGACATTTTTTGCCTTATTACCAGAGCAAATAAATTCAAATATTAAAATAAAAAATTAGTCAGCTTCACGCTGTATCCCGCACACAGTAGGATAAGCAGAGGGAACCTAGTGTTAAGACATGTTGAGTGGCAGAACTCAACGCCGCGCTTAAACTCGACACCAGAGCGAAGAAATGGAAATATAAATTTAAGTAAATATTTCATCTCTTCGAGTGGAGATCGAACCCACAACCAGTCGGTTCTACAGTCACACTTTGTGACTGCCTGCTTGCTGTGCCTGCGTCACGAAGGTTCAAAGTTTATTTTTTTATGAAAACCTATATTTTGTCTGATCATGCTCCAGTATTTTGGCACTAATTTCAGGTATCCCATGGAAATCGCAAAAATATATGTATGTATATGAAACACATTTTCATTGGTTCTTTGAAAATTCATATACGAAATAATTATGATAGAGAAATCTTTTTTTTTTAAATAGAAATAAATATATATGAGATCAGGGGCACCAAGTGTGAGTAGTGATAGGTTGCAGATTCGATTTCGACTCGAGGAAATTAAATATTTAATAATATTAAATATATATTTTTATTTTTTAATAATATTTTACCATTTTCTTCGCTTTGTTGTAAACCTGGCGTAGAGTTCCGCCTCTCAACGCAGTGCCTCCAGAACTCAGCGGAAAACGGGAAACGGAGTGTCTTTACACTATGTTTCTTCTGCCTACCCTGCTGTGTGCAGAGACAGCGTGACACTAAAAAAATATACAACCAATAACGTGTAAATAAATCAATATTGCAGTGTTGAGTTCCGCCTCTCAACACTAAACATCATGAATATTCTACAGAAAGGGAATATTTAAGAAAACGGAATATTTTAACACTAGGTACCTACCTATTCTCATATGCGGTATTTTATTTCTCTAGTACTTATATTCATTTCTAAGACACATTCGTATATATCGCCGAGTCAGTCTGTCACTTAACAACGCTATGTAGAACATCTTCAAGCAATCACGTATCGGATGTCGTTATTGAAATCTCTACCGTAGTGTTACAGAGTAATGTTAGACAGAACATATTATATGAATATTATTTTTATATTTAAAAATAATATATAATTGAGGTACAATTTAAAGGTATCTTCTATGAGTACTCGCGGTGTTATGAGTTCGATTCTCGTTCAGGTAATAATTACATTTCCATGGCTTTTGTTTTCTAGCATCTGCTCCACTTCATACTTTGTTCGTTAAGTCTGTTAAAAAAGGCAAGGTTTTATTTTAGAACAAAATGTAGTATGTACCTATATTAATGGCGGAAAGTGGAGAGTGGAGTGTCTTAAAACTCTTAATGTGCCTACTACTACTGTGCTAAAGTCAAACTAATTACATGATAAATTTATTAAAAATCTCAGAAATGCTTAAATTTTTTAACCTTTGTCCTTTTTTTATCTTATTGTATCTAATTTCCTTATCATGTATTTTGATTACATTATTATTTATAAACACAAGTAATACTTATAATAGGAGAAAATATTAATTGTATCTATACATTATTTACATATTTTTTTTACTTAGAACTGAAGAAAAGCTTAGTTTGAACCTACTACTAACCAAATCCAATAGGTAGTAAATATTACTCTATGTCCTTGTGATTGTCACAGATAGTTCAAGAGGGCGTAAGTTCATAAAGTTTTACGATCGCTGTCGACATGGAGCTGTAATACATTCCGTAACGAGGGGACCTACTGTTGCGGCGAGGCCTACTACTGAAACGTATTGAAACTGATTGAATTGACAGAACGTTGTCATTTTGACCATAATATATTGAAAACTAGCGTGTAACCGCGTATTTACTCGTTTTAAAATAACAGTTATATATGACATTCTAAGAGGTCAGTCGTGGCGCAGCGGCACAAGTGTGTAACTGTAAATGCGACTTGCTGTGGGTTCGATCTCGACTCGAAGAAATGAGATATTTATTTACAAGAAAGGAGTGTCTAAGAACTAGGTTCCCTTTAGTGGCGGAACTCAACGCTGCACCTCGCTTTGAGACCAGAACGAAAAATTAAAATATAGATTTAAATAAATATTTCATGTCCTCCCTGTACACACACTGCTGTTACTGTCACTGCGCCACGAATGGCTTCAGTACATTGTGATGTATAAAATAAATTTGAAACTTCTATATATTTAGCAATTTTTTATGTTCACCCTGTATTCCTTATATAACAGCATAGGCAAAGGGAACCTAATTTATATATTAGGGATATTTAATCAACTTAAAGTAGAAAAAAATATAATGATATTTTTTATGAAAATTCGAAGTTAATGAGGCTGTGAACTCGAGTTGAAACCTTTTATTTTCTGTCGCTAACGGCTCGTGAAAGGGTAAGATTAATTACTGACTGACTACTTGTTTTAATTTTGAAATATTTCAAAAATTTGAAGCAAATTTAAAATTTGATTTGATACTTTTATTATTTTTCCATTCAATATAGGATAAAATGAAAAAATATAATAAATATATAAATAATATAATGAAAAAATATAGGATAAAATTTCATAAGTCATTTTGTGACACGAAAATGATTAACAAAAATATTAAATTAAATCAGCTTCACGCTGTATCCAGCACTCAGCAGGGTAGACAGAACGAGACGGAACCTAGTGTTAAGATACTCCGTTTAATGTTAAGACACTCCGTCAAAGACAGAACCTAGTGTTAAGACACTCCGTTTCCCGCTTTCTGCCAAATTCTGGAGGCATTCCGTGTTGAGTGGCAGAACTCAACGCCGCGCTTTGCCTCATCACCAGAGCGAAGAAATGGAAATATACATTTAAGTAAATATTTCATCTCCTCGAGAGGGGATTGAACCCACAACCAGTCGGTTTTACAGTAACATTTTGTGCCCCTGCGCCACGAAAATTATTAATAGTAATTAAATAAAAATCAATTACACATCTAGTCTTAGTAATAAAATTTTTTTGTTTTTGGCTGTATCCTGTCCATAGCAGGGTAAGCAGAGGGAACCTGGGAATCTAGTGCAAGGACACTCCATTCTCACAAAGACACTTCCGTTCTCCACTTTCTGCCGAAGTCTTGAGGCACTGCAATAAAATGATATACTTTAGACTTTTTCCATTCCAGTTTAACTTTTCTTAACTACAGCTCGAAGAACAATATAAAATATACATCGCTTTTACTTATTATTTTTCATTACTTGAAAACACATTATTCTCAAACGGATTTTACATAAAAAGTATTTTCAAATTTATTAGCATTTCATTCAACGCTAATAAAGTCCCGATTCGTATTTTATATTAAAATTCAAAGGGAGATCTCTCCGAATGAAGATTTTCATAGGATGCATTAAAATCTGTTTCTATCGTTCGTTGTTTGAAAATATTTAGGACATAAGCTGAAGCGATTTTTTGCAATCAAATTATTACTTACTTATAACTAAAATGAGGTCTGTCGCGGCTCAGGGCCACAAGCGTGTAAGCGCGACAGATTATGGGTTCGATTCTCGCTCGAAGAACTGAAATATATAATAATTTCATTTTTTCATTCTGGTCAATACCAGTGGAGGCATTGCGAGTAAGTATTGAAACTTAACCTCGCCTTTTGTCGCAATCAACAAAAGGCGAGGTTGAGTTTCAACACTTACTCGCAATGCTTCCAGAATTCGGCGGAAAGTGGAGTGGAGTTTGAAAGTGCCTTACTGTAAAAAAATATTATATATTTTTAGGGTTCCGTGCCTTTTAAGTAAAATAATAACCCTTATAAGATCACTTTTTTGTCCGTCCTTTTGTCTGTCTGTCTATCTGTTCGTTTATCTTAGGAACACTTGGAGATATCGAGTTGAAATTCAAACCATATACTCAAATCTACGGTCCCTTGATTTGCTGATAAAATTATATTTCTACATTTACTTAAAAATAAACATATGACAGCTTATAACGCACCAAACGCGTATTTCAACACTATAAAGAAAATCTAAATTACTAGAGTACTTCCGTTTGACCTAAAATTATAAAATTTATCAGGCTTATACTTCCATATTCACTGATCATATCGGGGTTTTCGATTCTATTATGACATTTAGCACTTAAAGTCATCAGCTAGTAACATGTACCACACAACCTGTCCGTCGGGACGGCAATAACAAGTCCATAAACCGTTTTTACTGCCTTTGTTCAACTAAATGTATGTAGGTTTTGACTTTTTAAACAATGACCGTATTTTCGCTAAGAAAGACGAATATTCTGTCTTCGAATGGATTAAGAGACGTAATGGCGAATATTTTTAGGAGAAACGACGTTTTGAATATATTCGGGAAGTGTCCGCGGGTCCAGTGGGTATTGTTTAATGGGTAAATCAATGGGATGGAAACCGAGGATGGGAAAAATTTTTCAATTTATTAAGACCTGACAGTCTTTTGGAATATATTTGGGTTGTAATATTGTTTTCTTTACTTAAAGTACAATTATTAAAGAATTTGAAAAGTAACTTGAGAAATGTCATATATTTGTGTAATAAATGTTTATATTTTTTCTAAATAAGTAATTTTCTTTTTGGAATAACATTTTAAAAATGTTATATATTGTGTAACAACTATCGCTGATGGCCCACCGTGATCACTTTAGGTTAATTTTATAATTCCCTATGTATACTAAGGTTGACGTTATAGTACGTATAAATACTGAGAAAATCAGAAATATGTATGGAATTTGATACAATATGTAAAAAACTTAAAGTAATAAAAAACTTGTAAATTGTAGGAACTGTTAACTTTTTATAATTAGCTTTTATATGAGTTAAGTTTATTTGAGGACAGTCGTAGCGCAGAGGAATAGCGATGTAAGCTTATGGGTTTATGGGTTCGATTGCCACTCTAGGAAATGAAATATTTAATGTTTTCAATTTACTTCGCTCTCGCTACTAGGTGGAACACGCAATGTCTCGTAAACTCGACAGAAAGTGTAGAACGGAGTGTCTTAACATAAAGTTCCCAGGTTCCCTCTGCGAATCCTTCTCTATTTGGGATACAGTGCGAAATAAAAAAAAATGTGTCAATTAGATTATTATTCAATGTGCTTAAAGTCTGAAGTAGTGCACACTTAGAGTCGAGTGCAAATTGAAAATTATCCTATTCAAGACAAATCATCACACCTAATTTTGTACTTCAACTCTGTAAACATTAAAAGATATAGACAGCACAAACAGTAAAAACTGTATTTTAAGGAATAATTTTTAATTGTAGTTCACTTTCACACTACACTTACACTTTGTATCTCATAAAGATGGCAGAAGAAATTTAGTGTTAAAACACTTCGCTTCCTACGTGCATGTTGTCGTAATTATTTTTTATTGTAAGAATTATATGATTCACAATTTTATAATCACACAATTTTATAATTATTTTTCCAAGAGAACATAGAATCCAATTACTCCATTCTCCATTTTCCACTCTTATTCCAAAGAATGACGAAACTTAACACCGCGGTCTATATTACTAAAGCTAAAACACTACATTTCTCATAAGTGCCACTTCTGTACATTCACAAACCTATCCAATTAATACAAACAGAAGGGTTCTAACTCGCGTCCACTCCTCGAAAGGAAGTCTCAGCATCATGACACCGTTCTTCATTCTCTTGTATATAATATATTTTGCTAGTTCTGTGACTCAAGGGGAGAACGATAAAGTACTACAGCAATGCAACGGGTATCAGGCTAATTATAATATTACTGATATTATAGGAACTTGGTTTGTTGTTGCTTTGGTCCCGGATAAGGGATTTCCAAGATTGAGACAGATATCGTGCTATAAGATGGATGTTAGTGAAACTGATGAGGTGAGTTCTACTCTCTTGTTTAGTGCAACAACGACGTATTTGCACTTTTTCATATGTTATAGTTACTATCGAAGTTTGTAAATAATCTTTCCGCATACATTGACATGCTTAACATGTTTTATAAAAAAGTGTAATTACGTCGTTGTTGCACCAAATGAGCTAAATTATTTTTACTAATTCATTCTGATATACTACACTCCATTCCCACTAAGAAGGAAGTTTCTTAAAGCAATGGTCTAAGAATGAATGAGAATAAGCCAAAGGTTCTGATATTTGAAAGAAATGAAGAAAGGACGAAGCTGTAACGATCCATACCAGAACTAAACTGTGTTGGTAAATAATATAATTAATTAAAAAAAAAACATTTATAAAAAAATATTATAAATATAATTTATAATATTATTTAATTATAGCTTAAGATAAATACAATCTTATAAATAATAGTTTAGTTCAGTTATTTCATTACGCGTTCCGTTCACAAGTAATATTGAAGTGACGTAATATACCGTAGGTAAAATACTCAGATATAAAATATATTTATTAAAAATAATTTAATAATTATAATGAAACGCTATGTATTATAATTTA